>JAKSZP010017402.1:0-102522 GCA_022478985.1 Massospora cicadina
TAACGACACTTTTTCCCATACTCACCACCTTTGCTTTTGGCCTTCCTGAGCATTCAACAGCCGAACGGGTGGTCTTATTATTGGTATATTTTCCGTATTTATGCTTGCCCTTAATTCTGCTAATTGACCTAATTTTCCTGGGTTTCAAGCGCGGCAACCTTAAAATTAAGACTTTTTGACTTGTCATATAAAAACACGTTGAACAGTTTATTTTCTGTTGATAAGGTGAGAAGTAGTATTAATTTTCAGTAGCTCCCAACCAGATATAATACACTTGATGAAAATATACTTATAGATTTTAGATTTAATTGGGAGTTATACTGCACTTTATGTAATTTGATAAAAAGGTAATATTGAAACATGGTTTTATTCAACTATTCGTCTTAAAAAGCTATATAGACTCTGCTACGAAATGTGCCTATCTACATTATGAACATCTTTAACTTGTAGTGGCACCTAAGTAAGGGTCCAGTGAAATGATTGAATAGCAATATTTTTTATGAATATACCTTAAACATAAGTTAAAGATTAATTATGAAAGTACAAGCCTAAAGTAATTGTGAAATAATGAAATAACAGAATTTACTGATTGATTTGAGGAGCATAATTATTTAAAGCCATGGAATATATAAAAGAATAATTATACAATTTTTAGCCGCTGACTTTTAACGTTGAGCTACATTATATGGGCCTTTAGGCAATGCTGAATGTATACATGTTACAAACAGTAGAACTGTACCTTTACTTTTTGAATTAATTTCTATGATTATTGGCAAAAATTGACTATGCCTGTGTTAACAAAAAGAACTTTAACCAGTATAACTACCATGCATAAGGAAAATATGTTTGCAAAGAGTTAAAATCTAGCCGCCGCTAAAAAGTAGTTAGGCGCACTTTATCATGTATGTATATACATAATGAGATTCGTTTTGGTAATTCGAGAAATTTTTGATATGTGATGAAGCCATATTTTAGTATATAAAATAAACAAATGCTAATAATTAATTGCTACTATCATATTCTGGCAGTTGTTTTGTAGATTTCTTGTCTGATAAATGGCGCTAAGTCATTTTACATAAATTTAATTGAGTGCGTAATTTGAGACGACGCATTTAAGGTTGAAGGGTAGTGAGAAGATGCGATTGGGAATATTGATTGCAGTGCCAGTTCAACAGTCTTGGCCGAGGGGGCTTTACTATGGTTCAAAAATAGTTGTATTGGAAAGAAGGGTACCTCACTAATAAGTTTAGCGTACTGTAAACATCAATAAATGTGTAGTTTTACACATATATCCACGCATATTGCCTTAATTGGACAACCTTTTCTACAACCAGTAGATAAAATTATTTATAAGAATCAAAAAATTATAGCCTTATATATGCCCAATTGCTACAATGTACTTACTCTGGAGAGCCAGTTAAAATGGACAAATCATAGCAAAAAAATAAAACAAACTTATCATAACTTTATTATAATGATTTTTAAAGTTAATATTAGACCAATATTTGTATATAAATTAAGTAAACATTAGTTATAACTGTACACCATATCTCTTGCTTCTATAATGATTATAAAGCAATACGCATTAAGAATACATGCTGCATGGAGTTCAATCGGTGCACAATTTTGTAACTAATAGAAGCCCTTGCTTTTTCACCTATGTAGTCATCTTAACAGTTTTCTTGACTGCAGCCAAGGTTTAAAATTGGCTCAAAGCTATAAAACTAGCATAGAGGTTAATGAAGACAAAATGATGGTGTGAAATAGACTATTTTATTAAGTTGAAAGGTTTTGATATTTATAGGGTGTATGGTGATATGGTGCTGAAGGGACCTCTAAAGCCCCGTACAATAAGGACCTTTCACCCCCTTCCAGATTAACAACCTGGTTGACAACTTCATTGTTCTGCATCATCCTCATGACTACAGTATTGGAGGTGCACCTTTCAAGTTTTGGGAAGCAGAGGTGGAATTCTAGAAGGCATCTCTATCAATTCTCATGCACATGATGCTCCCCTATTAAATTCCCATCAGTACCTTCAAGGACAGGTTTTGATTGTAAGAGCTTGAGGGTTGACTTATTGAGGCTTGATTCAGGAGTAGGAATCTCAACCCACTCAATATTTCATACCCTGACAACAACCCCCTTAAGATCCTGTCAGAGGGGTTATAGGGCTATAGAAATCAGCCATATACTTGGGTTACTACTGTCCCTTGATTAAAATTAAACAAGGCGGTTTTACTTTGAGACAAATATACCATGCCAAGTTTTTAGCCTGTGCTGGTTTTGAACATATTTTGATCAAAACCCAAACCAGAGTGGAGCAGGAACTACCCCACTATGCTATCCATTACTCACAGTCCCTTGATTTATGTCAGCAATAGAGTATTTAGAGTTTATTCTTAAGATGACCTTGTAGGGCTGAACCAAAGAACATCAAGCTTATTCTGTCATTCTCCAGGTCTATGGTGATAAAAAAATGGGTCACCTAATTAAAAAATTGTCAAGGAGGGTTAGTTGACATTAAATTAAAATATCTCCATTTCTGTGGTGGTGACAATTCTCTGAGTGGTGAGTGTAAGTCTAAGAGCTTCCCCTCTGCCTAGATTGGGTGATGTTTCCATTTCTAAATAAAAAGGGTCTGAAGAGGGCAGCTGTTCCTCTCATCACACAGGGCGATCTTGCCCATATAGTAGACAAGCGTTGGATAACAACCCTTCATCTAAAAATTCCACCCCATTTCCCTGCATTTGCCTCCGCTGAATTAGTATGGCAAATTGAGGTAATTTGTGACAAAAAAATTGGAATCTGATGCTCCATGGGCTGAAAGGTTCTTATGAAGTTGACAGCACTGAGCCCTCAAAATCAAGGATTGAAAGCCATAAAGCCTCAGTAACAAATCCCAATGGGTTCACACATTCAATAAATGAGAAATTAAGTGTCAAATCTCAAGCAATACTCACAGATGGCATTAACCATTGGGGAAAATTGTTGACAGTTTGAAACCTGGCCCAAAAACAGTGGGGACAAAACCTGATGGGTGTGTACCTCATAGCAAGAATGTGTTCCATGTCAAATCTATGGTAAAACTAACCAATGGCATCAGGGTATTGGAAAATATTGCAGTCATTTCAGAACTCCTCTCAAAATCATTGGTGACAAAGCCCAATGTGTACTTACCTCTTAAGATGAATGTCACCACCAGCCTGAAACTCTCCCCTCATAAATTAGGTTCATCATTCAATGCATCTCACTTGGCCAAACAGATGCCAAAGCAACTAGGCACAGGCGGGTTGGGTATCCCAAACCTGTTTCCAACATTTTGTGACTACCCCTACATGAGGTGGCCTTGGGAGATCCCCGTTGCCCATTGGGTGAGATGCCATTGCACTAAACATCAGAAATGCAGTAAAATTGTAAGTTGGGCATCTGAGGTCAAACCAACAGTGACTCAGCCCACCACCAACTCCTTCAAAATCTTTTCAGATTGATTTTTTCCCCTCCCCTCTAAAGTTTGCTGGGTTAGGTCAAAGCTTGAGGTCCCTAATCCCATGCTTTACTAAGTTATTTCCCAAATTGACAGTCTATTTAAGCATTTGTAACACACTGATGAAATTTATGGGAAATTTTATCTTTTAAATTCAATAAAAAATACTGTTTTCTAAAATCCTTAATTATCATAACAAAATTCAAACCCCCTAATTCAATCATTTTTTTATTAACTCCACAAACTCATGGGCCCTGGGGCCATAATAGCCAGTTTGTAGCCAGGTTCTTATTCACATTTATGACCCATTGTTTCTCATTGGCAAAAATGCTTCCCGCTCAACCAAACATCATTTATGCAGCAGTGCACCTGGCATTCAGGCTTATCATTTGGGTGCTTCAATAATTAGACTGGCAGGCCAGTCTAGGTTAACTTACTGCTATTCTGACAGTGAGGGCTTGAAACTGGACAATTTCATCAACTAATGCCCTTATTGTCAAACTGAAGTTCTTGCACGGAGATATTGAGTAGGGGCTGAACGCTGTTTGGTAGTTGAAGGGTACACCCATATAGAGATTTAAAGAGGAAAATTTTTGTTTACATGATAGTATCTTATCCAGTAATCAAGCAAAGCGGTGGGTAGATAGTAGTTCCATTGCATAGAGTTAGAGGTGGCCATCTTCCAAAAAAGAAATAAGTATTTTGTTGGCACATTCCACTGCCCTATTAGTTGAGGGATTATAGGAATAGTGAACTTTGGCTAGCCCAAAAAAGTGAGTTATTCTTGGAAACCTGGGAGGTGAAATTTAGCCTATTGCTCATATTAGAGTTTGTGGGCATCTGTGCTAAGTCAACATGGATCAGATAAGGAATAGGGCACAGCTTTTGCAGTGACAACTGAAATGGAGATTGCTTTGACCTACTTGGGCAAATAGTCCACAGCTAATATGATATATTTATGGCCATGTAACCTGGTGGACAAAGGGCCGCACCACATCAATGCTGGAAAAATTAAATGGACTTGATGGAGCCACAACTGAATGTTAATATCAGGGACTAGCCCAATATTAGGGTCAACAAGTCATACAGGCCTTTAGAAAATTCCTAGTTAATCTCAACCCTCCAATCCTAATAGCATCGCTTCTTTAGCCATTTATAAAATCTTTTTACTAACTCATGCCCATGTTCATGTAACCTTCAATGATAAATCAGTTTGGGAAGAATGTCAGATATATAGGAGCCGTTTCATGTTTGGTTTTTTATACAGAATCCACTCTTTGATTTGGGTGTCTTGGGTCATCTTGCATAGTTTGGTTTGGATCTCAGAAGTTTCCAACTCCCTTGATCAGGCTAGCCAATTAGATCATATATTCAGTGTTCTATGGGAGTTAAGGTGGCCAGTACCAGCATCCTCAAAATACCGTTGACATACTGATGAATTGCCCCTGCACAATGAACAATAGTGAAATCATAGTTCTGTAGCCTTAATGTCCATCTTGCTAACTTGCCACCTGGGTCCTTCATCTGCTACAACCATAAGAGTTAGAAATGATCAGTGATGATGGTAAATCGAGTTCCATATAGCTAGGGCTGAAAATGCTTGATCACTATTAAAATAGTCAGGCACTTGCACTTAGTAATACTATAATTTTGTTCAGTCTTACTTAGGGTCTTGCTAAAGTAAGGGACTGTATGGTCAACCTGATCTTCATTATGCTGATCTAGGATAGCCCTGACTGCAATATCACTAGCATCAATGAATAGAAAAATTAGCCAGTTAAAGTGTGGATGAAATAAAATAGGTTTAGTACAAAGAGCAATCTGCAACACATTTAATCCTGTTTCTGTTCAGGCCACCACTCAAAAGATATTTCTTTTGTAGAAGGTAAACCAGGGGTTCAGCTATTTTGGCAAACCAAGGGTTAAAATGATAAAAATAACCCACTATGCCTAAGAACACTTGAGTATCCCTAAGACTCTGTGGGCGCGACATCTTCTTAATGGCAGTAATTTTAACTGAGATACTAAATTCCATGTTTCAAGACATTGTTTCTGAGGAATTCCTTTTTTATATTGGAAGAAAGAGCACACTGAAGGATTGATCTTTATCAAGGTTTATAAGATGATTAAACAATTTCTGGAGATGTTCCATGTAGCCATTGAAGGTTTGAAATATGACAGTGATATCATTGAGATACACAAGGGCATATGATAGTTTTAAATCTACTAGGATCCCGTCCATGGCGTGTTGGAAGGTGGTGGGCACATTGCAAAGGCCCTGAGGTATTAAGCTGGAATGTATAGCCCCTCATTGGCTATGTGTGTGCATTTGGATTGGTCTTCAGATGCTAGCTCTTCTTGCCAATATACGCTAGCAAGACCAATAACATAGGAATATTGTGACCCAACAAGTAAGTGGAGAGAGTCATTGATCCAGGGCAAGGGGTAACTGTTATTCTTGGTAAAAATGTTAAATCTTTGATAGTCCATTATTACATGATGACTGCCATTCTTCTTCAGAACTAACAAGAAAGGGAGGCCCAAGGGCTACGGGAAGGCACAATAGCCCAGCTTCAAGTAGTTGCTTAAGCTCAACATCTACCTGAGCTTATCCACCCTTACTTTTCCAGTAGGGACAGGATCAAATGTGTTGAGCATCTCCAGTATCAAAATGATGTAAAACGCCATTTATTTTTCCAAAATTTTAGGAGAGGGTGAGAAGAGGTTGGAGTATTTTTTGGTAATATCTCAACTTGGTTATGTTGTTTGCTTGTGAGCTCTTGCCTGATAGAGGTGTTGACTAGAGCTAATAATGGGGGTGATTCTAACCCAAAATCCCTTAAACTTTTAAATCTATGGATGTCATCAACGGCTTCTCCCAAAAGGAGGCAAACATAAGCGGATGGATATTATGCCTATTGTCCTAGTTTTGTCAATGAGTTTATCCAACAGAACTAATATGTTTACAGCATAGGCAGGATCTAAAATTCCTGGGAAGTTCAGGAACTCTTTGATGGACGGGTATCCATGCATTGTATTTCAAAAATTGCCTCAAGGAAATATTGATATGTACCTGGGTACTAATGATGACCTGGGAATTAGGCGGTATAGTAGTCAGCTTAGGCAAGTAGGTGGGCATGCATTATTGGCCATCTACTGTAGGAGGTTTGTTTATATGTAAAACCCCTTACATGATATTTGAGTCAGTCAATCTAGCCTTTGCTCTCCAACAGGGATGCCCAAGCTTTGACCTCCATCTTTGTGCCACAGGAGGTTTTGAAAATCTGTGGGACCTTATGTCCTAAAAAGGATAAGATTCCCTCATCATAGTGCATGACGGCTGATTAATCTCAGAGTAACTGAGTTCCTAGGAGAAGGTCATAGCTTAGGTTATTTGTTGCAATAGCGGGGGTATCCATGGAAAGCTTCCTAAAGAAAATGTGTAGAGAGAAATAGGTCCCAATGGATCTAGTGCATTGTGATCCAGCCGTGCTGTATTCCATGTAAAGAGGTAAGTATGGAGCATATTTGATGCACTTCAAAAATTTAGATGAAATGTCACTCATGGGGGAACTACTGGTGATAATGGCGTGGACAGGGATTTTGTGAATGTCATGAATTTGGCAGTATATAAGAGATAAGCTGAAGGTGTTTTGCACAGGGTTAAGCCCACTGAACAATAGGACTGATGATATGATGATCATTATCCTCAAAACAACGTAATAAAATATAATAAAAATATGGAGCAATTGCCTCAAAAACACTATTATATTTAATTTGATATGTACATTAGATACTTGCTGTGCTGCTCGCTCTCCTCTACTAACAATTTCCTTCTTTCAATCTTCTCATATTGCTTATATATCAGCAACTTCAGTCAATATTGACCCTTTTTTTAGACTATTTGTTCTGTCATATTCTCATTGGTTCTGGCAGAGTTTATTATTCATTAAATTCACTAATGACTTAGTTTTAGGCGATCCATTTATTATTTGTTATATTTTGACATCACCTTAACACCTGATTTGGAGGTGATCCACTAAACATCCATTCAAGGCTTGGTATCACCCTATTGGCTTCATCATGGCGATCTTCATTCATTATACAAATTACTCAACTCAACCAATCTAGTAAGTCCAGGGAACGTCCCCTCTGCGTGGACCTGTCAGTTTTCTTATTTCCTAATCAAATGGGTCCAAAGAGGGTGTCTGTACCCCTCATTACCTAGGGCAACCTCGACCATGTGGTAGATGAGCGCTGGGTAACTACGCTCTACCTGAAGGTTCCTCCCCAGGTTCCTGTGCTTGCCTCCACCAAATTAGTTTACTGAATCAAGGAAATCTGCGCAGAAATCATTGGTAACTATCATCCCCATGAGCTGGATGGACTTTTATAAAGCTGATAGCGTCAGATTCTCAAAATCAAAGCTGAAATGTTCAAAATCTATGGAAATAAAGTCTAATGGGCTAAAACCTAATAGTCAGAAAGGATAAGTAATGAATTCTTGTCAAGCTTGCTGATGGTATTGATCCAATGAGCAGTATGGTTGCTGACGCCAAAAACCCTCAAAATCGTTAGGGCAATTACCAAGGGCTTGTATCACCATCTGGTACTGTTGCCAATAGTTCGAAACTTATATTTCAAAAATCAGGATTGGTGTTCAATGGTACCCATTTGGCAAAATGAACGCTCCAGTGACTGGGCACAGGTGGGGTGGCCATCCTGAACCCATTTCTGACCCATTAGGACCACCCCTATATGGGGTGGCCCTGGGGGATTCCCATTGCCTGTCAGTCCAGATGCCATCATACTAACCAATGTAAATGCAGTAAAGCCTCAGGTCAAGCGTTTGCAGACAAAACAATAGTGACTTGGCATGTCATCAATTCCTTTGATGTCTGTAAGATTAAATTCATTTCTCCCCTCCCTCAAAAATTCGTTAGGTTAGACCAAAATTTGATGTCCCTGATCCCATTGATTTGACAAGCTTACCCATATTGAACACTAAATCAGTCATGTCGCACTGAGGAAATTGTTGGTCAAAATCTTAATCTTTACTCTCAATAAAATTTCCCCGCTAGTACCAAAATTTTTTATCATACTTTAATTCTTCTTGCCAAAGTCCCAATGGCACTAACACGGTGGCCCATCCGCCCCTACATTGGATGGGCTATACCAGCTTTGATGGTCACAATTGCTCCCACTGTAGTCAACTGGATTCATTGAGAAAGAAATTTCTGGGAATTTAATCCCATAGTTGAAGATATCCACTACCAGTATACAGAATCCTGTGGTCTCACATATATCACCTTCATGCAAAAATCCGCTCCCTTACCTCTTCTTTAGTGATGACCCCTTCCATTGGAAATCCCAAAGCAGTAAATTCAGTAGTGCAACCCCTTGCAACAAGGCCCGCGGGATCTGGTTTTATAAATGCTTGGTTCATTGACAGTTTCCTTTTCACGCTTGCCGCACATCAACAATCCATTGTTGCACAGTTTCCAACACCATACAACGTCATTCAAATGGCAATGACACTGGCATTCTGACTTTCTTTTTGGGTGCTTTTGCATCCTGACTTTCAGGCCATTCTAAACTTCTTATGTCATTTTCCTGACAAATTGCACCCATTCCACCATATCAACTTAAGGCTTATTGTCCAGTCATACCAAAATCATGACAGTGAACTTTAATGGCGACGTATATAACTAAGCTCCCAAACTTTGGGGGTATTGTGAAGAACATAGGAGATTTATCATAAGATAAGCAAGCAGTATCAGATTCTTTCTTATCAATGAGTACTAAATCATCTTTCTATAGTCCAACAGAAATAGGTTAATTAAAAGTCACTAAACACTCTTGAGGCAGTACAGGGATTTTGGCTTGAAGTACCTCATCCTTCATGCTGATGGCCCTTTTCCCGCCTCCTTGGAAAGTCTCTTCCAAAAATTCTTAACGCTATGATGGAATCAATTGCAGTAGGAGCTTCAAGGTCAGGGATTCTTCTGGTTCTCAATAACATGGACCTGAGGGCGACTAAAGAAGGTGGACACAGTAAACTTGGGATGAAGAATAGAGACAGGAAGTTCATTGAGTGTTTTCTTTATTTCCCAGATGCAGGTAAAGCTATTCTTCTGAACGATCATGTGCATCTGGACCTCAGGATAAGATCCCAATGTTGAGGTGACTGCAGTTATGGCGTTGTCCAAGGTGATACAACTAGTGGTTACCAAAGGTTGCACTTGCCATATAATTAGCTGGTGAGCTCCTACAGACTTTATCCTTTGATCAGTCAAATGCCCATGAAGCCTGCTCTGATTGTCCAAGGATTGGTTGCTATCAAATCTTTTTGGAATAGAGTGTTAAAGACCTGTTCCCAGGTATGACATTCCTTTAGATGTGAAGTTATATTCTCCTGGTGGTACTATTTTAGCAGGAATGGATGTTCTTCACCTTCTGCTAATCCATAGCCTCCTCCATCAAGCTTTTATAAACGTACAGGAAGTAAACAATACTTTCAGGCCTGAGAGTGAACTTCTCCTTGAAACTAGGCTTAAAGTTAGTCATAAGAGGGGTGAAGTGAGTATTGACGCCAGGAATCATTGCATGCTCAGAGATATCAGTTTACACAGAGTCATGAGGGGCTTGTGGATCTAATCGTCATCTTAGCCCTTCCAAATCCTCTTTAATGTCAAATCAATTTCAGTTTAGATAAGTAATGGAGGCTTTGTAGGCAACCTGCTCCTTTAGTTCTTGAATATAGGCACGTTGGAGGAACAACTGACTCAAAGTTTCCCAAATAAGTCTTGAACCCATGCCAGATTTTTCAAGTTGAGTGATGCAACTATCAGCGAGCTTGGCAAAGGCACTAAAGTTTACCATTTCATCTGACAAGGCCTCAATTGATACTCTGGGGTTGAGAGGCACTCTGTCTACTCAAAGCTTGCAGCCTTGGGTCACATTGCATATTTGACTGCACAAGGCAGCAAGCGCCATAAGCACGTCTTGCTTCCAAGAGTCATTAGGATCACCAAGTGTAGGGCACTGCGGTAACGGAAGGTCCTTGTGGCCCATAGGGACCCTCAGGCCCTATAGCTTTTAGGTCCTTTGGGGCCTTCTAAACCTTCTGGTCCCTTGGGCCTTTTGGGCCCTTCAATTCCAGAGGCAATGTCATGAGAGGTTAACTCCCAGTAGTGTTTCTGGAGGGTCTAAACAATGTATTTGATCTGGTTGAGGTGTTGGTTTTAGTAAGCCTCAAGGAGCTGCATTTTTGATGAACTGGTTCTCGAGGTAACCTAAAAACAGTGATATAACATAATGAGCTTATTATGAGATTTGTTAATTGATTGATGGTTATTGACAATGGCTTCCCGTTGTTGTGAATGAAGGGGGTGGCTGCATTATAGAATTTTGAGAATTTTTGAGTGTAAAGTTTGATTAAGCTCTAGTTGTCAGGATACTTCATGGGATGCAACCCAATTAACTGTAGGAGGTGGTAAATTGACAGATGGACAGAGATTAAGATATAGCTTTTGGTACCCAAAGCTAATTTTCTTAATGATAGTAGAGCTGAGGTATATAATTATTAAACTTTGGAAGGCACTGAAGAGGCAAGAGAGTGACTGGAGCATCCATATACAGAGTAGATGCTGTTCAATAATTGTTGAATGATATCATTGATGTTATCATATTAGAGTTGATACTTATCATTTCCAAAAGATTATAGGGTAAACTGAAAGGTGGTCTGAATCTCTAGGCTTTCAGTCTGGATAGGAGATACCTCTTACTAAGAGGTGTTAATTCATCAAGTTATGATTTTTGACCAATCAGCAGGTTGACTTTCCTTATTGCTATTAATCACCAATTATTGTGGTACACGTTTTCACTTGGACAGCTTGGAGCCCCTGTAGTGAGTACACTTACCTCAGTGTAACAGTTCTCTTGACTGAAGCCAAAGTTCAAAAATGGTCTAGAAGCTGTAAAAATTTTGAAGAAGTCAAAGAAGATGAAAAGATGGGGCGAAATAGACTACTTATTTAGTAAAAAAGTGTCAATATTTATAGGATATATAGGGACATGTTACTAAATAACCTCCATGGTCATATATGATCATGATCTTTCAGTCTTCTGGATCGACCACATGGTCAGCATCTTCATTGTTCTGATTGTTCTTGTGATCACAATGGTGGGGGTTGCACCTCTCAAGGTTCAAAAAGTGAAGATAAAATTCCTGAAGGCAAATCCATCAAAAATCTTCTGTGCGTGATGCTTCCTGGTTAAAACTCTCATCAGTGAATTTAGGACAAGTTTCAAATATAAGAACTTGAGAATCCACTTATTAAGTCTTGATTTAGGAGTAGGAATCTTAACTCTCTCAACGTATCAAATAACAACAGTCACCTCCTACCATATTGCATAATGTTCCACCAGAACCTCTGCCCTAACATCCTCGCCCAATAGCTGCCACTCACCTGGGAGCCACCCTCAATTAGGAAGTCTCAGTTTTGACCCATGTGGATGGGCAACTGGCGTTAGATCATGGAAATACCACACCAAATCACAACATGGGAAGTCCTGCAGCTGCCACGCCAAGTCTGAGTCTGTCTCCAGCACCTTGTAGGAGCCCCTCAAGGATCACTTCATGTCTCTGCCAACAGGGCGACCTACTCCAAAACTCCCAGAGAGGTCACATTCAGTCCTACCTACAGCTTCCACCTGATCCTACGCGTGTAGCCACTACAAGAAAGAAAATGCCTTGTCTTATCTCTATATTACATTTTGTTTACAGATTGAGGAAACAGGAGGAGAGGAGAGGAAAAACTCTGGGCGCTGGTAGACACAGGTGCAGAGGACAATTATCTAGATGTTGATTTAGTGCAAAAATGAAGCTGGAAATGTAATGGAAGGGAAACGTTATATTGGATGACGTTTCAAACAGTAAAGTGGTTGGGAAGTCAAGCCCCTTGAAATGATTAGACATGGGCCTCACAAGTTACAAGAAGCAGTTAACACTATCAGAAATTTGCCTCACCCATAATCCTAGGCATGTGGTGGCACAAGTACTCCCCTCAGTTTAAACTGGTGGAGCGCCTGGTCATAATGAACTAAAAGGATCAGCCTAAGTAGCATTGGTTTCTTCTCCACCGGTGGAGGAAATATAAGGGTGAACACTGTGCTTGGGCAGGAACAGGTATGGACAACCAGAAGGTTTCAAAACATACGCCCACCTGTTCCAGAAGAACAACGATCCCTCAACCTCCCCTAACAGGCCTTTCCATTTTACATTCAAGTTCAAAAATGACACGAAATTACCAAAGGGTTGCCACATCTACCTCTTGAACCTAAAGGCAAAGGTGGCCCTGGAAGCATATGTTAAAGAGATGCTCAAACGTGGGATGATTGTAACCCCTAAGTCTCTCATGGAGTCGCTAATACTCCTGGTAAACCAAATCAAGTGACGAGCTCTTAATGTATTATATTACTCGTTGTTGAACGTGATAACTGGGACTTACCCATATCCCATTCTGTTGATGAAGACCATCTCCCAAATGGTTTTTGGGAGTTAGTTCTTCACCAAGCAGGTCTTGGTCGATGCATTCCACCAAGTTCCTGTAGTTTTAGAGCAACAACAGTACATGGCCTTCAAGTGCCACTTGGGGTGTTTGAAATCAAGGTGATGTCCTTCAGTTTCAAGGATGCCCCATTGGTATTACAGAACGCCATCAACTATTCCATGAGCAATCTGATCAGAAAATGTTGCATAGCATACATGAATAATATTATATTATTCTTTGATACCAAAGAGGAGCACAGGGGCGACGTGCTGAGTGTGCTGGAGGCACTTGGCAAGGTAAATCTCTGCTTAAACCTGTCAAAATTAAGTTCTACAAGGAATATATCTCTTTTCTTTGTGGAATGTAGTCTTCCACGAAGTAACTGACATTGCTAGTAGGTGGCTTTAAGTCTTGGGGAGCAACCCCTGTGGCTTAATTTGATGTATTATTATTTTGTACTAAGACGGAGAGGAATCCACCGGCCACTCTCTTGTCATGATGGGCGATTTAGCCCATGTGGTAGATGAGAGGTGGGTGACATAATACCCTATGAAAATCACGTTTCTCCCACACAACAACACCCATAAGCTGATCTAGAGAATTTGGGGTATGTGTTGGGAGGTTGTGGTGGCTAAGGGCCATTGCCAGCAGGGGGTTGGCAACAATTTTTCCCTAAAAGAGGTTTTCTCCTTTGGCCTAATTTCCACTGATAGATATAAATTGATAGACAGCAAAAAATAAATCTTCTAATTTAGTATTGGGCTCATAAATCCCCAACTACTGTTCTCCTTGGTCGCCAGCAACTATGAGCCTGTACCTGAAAGGTAAAGCGCAATAAACCCCTTCTCTACTTGGTGGGACCACCCATATATGGCCTGGCTATGGCGCACCCAGTCACCCAACAGATGAAGTGTCACTGATCCGCCAAGTGAATCTCATCAGGAAGAAATATTTGGTGGCAAAATATGAGCCTGAGTCATCTAGATAGGATGAACTCAATTCGGCGTCATGATAATTTTAAGTATCAATCTGCTGAATTCAAATTTTGAATTGAAAATCCCAAAAGCAAATTCATTTGTTCCTGCTCCTTGTATTAGTGAGTTTATATGGCAGTGGATCCTAACACGTCCTGCTGCTGCTCCATTTCCCCCTTTCCACTATTTTAGTCGAATAAAAACCCTAAAAACTGATTATATGTGTTAGTTTAATAAGTTCAATGAAGATTTAGTGGTTACGATTTTCAAATTGTGGGAATCCCTGTCTTTATTTGAAGTTGACCTAGTTTTGTCGCATACCAAAATATGGATGGCTGTAACAGAGGTATTCCCGTTGGTTCTTTGGGTATTCACTCATCCTGAATTCCGTTCAGACTAATTATTATCAGCACACTCCATGACATAATGGAGCGATCCAAATTCTCATCCTTCCTCAACCTGCCCTATAAGCGGGGTAGTTGTGTTAATTTTATTGTATGAATGTAAGGTTCAACCTCTGGTTAGGGTGGGGTCTGCCGTGAGGTTGGCCCATTCAGGGATCACAGTTTGTGTGATGTGGTTAAAAATATATTCCCATATCATACACTGGGGGGTCTATCCCCATGTCAAGTGTAAGAGGACCCAGGTTTTCCGTTTCCTTAAAATGTCTGGCATGTTTGGGTGTCAAGTGTGGTGGTGTTATTTGTACCTGTGGCTGCTGATTTCCCCCTCATTCCACCAGTATAAGTTCCAGTGCTATCATTATTGATGTCAATTCTGATGCTACCAAAGAGAAGGTGTATGCAAATCTTTTACTGCCACAGTTGTACATAGAAAAAATAGCAGAGTTAGTGTCAGGAAAAAAATAAAAAGTTTAGACTGGTCTGCCAGTCAGGATGCAAAAGCACCCAAAAAGCAAGCCAGAATGCCAGTGGCATTGCCTCTCAAATGGCGTTGTATGGTATGAGAAACTGTGCAACAATAGCATGTGGATGTGCGGCGAGCGTGAAAAGGAAACTGGCAGTGAACTAAGAGGTTACAACTCCAGATCCCGTGGGCCTTGCTGAAGGGGTTTGCACACTGGATTTACTGCTTTGGGATTTCCAATGGAAGGGGTCATCACTAAAGAAGAGGCAAGGGAGCGGATTTTTGCATGAAGGTGAGATATGTGAGACCACAGGATTCTGTATACTGGTAGTGGATATCTTCAACTATGTGATTAAATTCCCAGAAATTTCTTTCTCAATGAATCCAGTAGACTACAGTGGGAGCAATTGTGACCATCAAAGCTGGTATAGCCCAACCATATAGTACTAAAAAAAAGCTGGTATAGCCCATCCAATGTAGGGGAGGATGGGCCACCGTGTTAGTACCATTGGGACTTTGGCAAGAAGAATCGAAGTAAAAACTAGAAATTTGGATACTAGCAGGGAAATTTTATCAAGTTTAAGATTAAGAAATTGACCAACAATTTTATCAGTGTGACGTGACGGATTAAATAGTGTTTAATTTGGGTCAGCTTGTCAAAGCTATGGGATCAGGGCCCTCAAATTTTAACCTAACCCAGCAAATTTTGAGTGAGGGAAAATTAATTTTTAATTTTAACCAACATCAAAGGTGTTGAGAATCTATATGACTGGACGACAAGCCACTATTATGGCCCTGCAGATCATTAAAGAATTCTGCTTAAGGATCAATGGACAGAATCTGCCAAGGATGATTCAGAGCTATAAGTGATTGGTCACTTAAGGATAAGGCGATAATGGGTCATAACGAGTATTATCAGATTGCCTTCAAAATAAGGCGATAAGGCGATGTTGACATTTGACAAAAGGATATTGGATCGCCTCAAATCAAGGTGATACATGATCAAAGAATAATAAGCCAAAACCAATAAAAAATGGCAACATGAATAAACTAAGCAGAAGGGTCAGTACCAACAGATGCCACTGGGATATCAGTGAAATGAGGGGACTAAAGAAATAGTCTTGAAAGGTTTTAATAGGAGATAAAGGGAAGAAAAGAGCGGACCAGTGGAGAATCCGCTGACAAATCATATTTTAATAAAGAAGTGGTTGGAAAATTGCTCCCGTGTTTATTATAAATTAAGTGGTTACAAGTGTATCAAGGAACTGGCAATTGTCATATTGACCATTCCAATTGTTCAATGGGGGAAACCCTGTGCAAAAAACACTTTAGCAGATACATACCAAATCGCCAAGATTCAACAGGGGTGCTCACTATAGGGGGCCCATTGACCAATAACAAAATTATGAAAATTCAGCCGCCAGCTATGTCGCATCCAGGGTGTTTCAAATTGAAATCTGCACGAAACAATGGCCCTAGGGCCTATGAGGAGTTGAGACTTGTGTTAGATATTGTGCTCAAAAAGCAGAATGAGTTGCTTCAGAAGGTTTACAGTGATAAGCTGCCACCATTTTATCGCAAAGGGAATATTCATGGGTTCTTTCACCAATTTGAGTTTGCAACTAAAGGTACTTTGGATCAATGGAGGGCAAAACTGTTACTCTCCTCTTTGGACATCAGAAGTGCTGATCAAGTCATTTGTTACCTCTCATCTAGTTCCATTTCATACCATGAAGTTATGGAGATGGTGCTGCAATTGTTCAGCGGAACTGAGAAAATGTTGCAGCAGAAAACTGAGTTCTTGACCATTGGGTTTCAGCAAAACGAGACCCTCACCACATTCGCTGACTGATTTACTATGGAAGCGCATGTGCTGATTGGAGCAGGCATTTTATCTGAAGTTGATGTGTGTATAGCGATGGCCTCAGCAGTGAAGCCATACCCTGAGCTTTACAATGTCATAGCTTTGTTGTCATATCCTGACGTACCTCTTCTTAAACTTGTTTAGTTTGTACGTTGCTTATCTGTAACTTTTACTCCACCCAATACCAAGCAAATCCACACTGTCGCAGTTGTTTACCCTAATCATGTGAGAAGAGATAACTGGTCAGAGAGAATCCCATCAGGATACTCTCATCCGTCCAATGGGCGTTCCTTAATTTCTGACCAACATCAAATCAACTACCAATCTAGGCCTAACTACGCTGACAGGGGGCGGTAGTTATACTGTTGGGGGTCTGGTTATGTCGATCCTTTTTAAAATCATCTACCAAATGAACCAACTTATTCTAAACCTGGCCGTAGGTCTTATGGAGTAAGTTGTTTTAATTGTGGTCGTACTGGGCACATGGAATGATGGTGTCCCAACCGATGGATCACTCCCTTGCAATGAGAGAAGGGCCATCAGGGAAAAGCCTGAGTGGAGTAGAGAAGGGACTCTCTACTTCCGCTACCTTGAACTTACATGTCCCACCTGAGTCTACTGTGTCAAATATAGCTGAAGCTTCTCAGTATGGTGATACATTCCTCTACCACCTGCCGGTTGGGGAATAAATGTGCTGACCCAAGTGCACGTTGAATAAATGGCGGACAAAAACTCTCCAGATCAACTGAAGCTTTATGCTTGTCAAATGTTCGACCAAAATCTGTTAGATCAGCTAGAACCGGTCGCAGATGCCCTGTCCCTGAGGAGAATAGATGTCGCCCTCCCAGTGGACATTATCATAACCAGATAACCTAAAATCAGTGCAGGTATTATGAGTTTCCTGGGAAAACATGAATCCTTAAGTGTACACATAATATTTAGCTGGGATGCATCTTACTCAGAATACACTTACTGTGACATTGTGGTAACTAAAACTTGGGTAAGGGCTATCATCGATATGGACACACCTGTTAATATTGTCTTCACTAAACTGGTGGCGAAGTTGTCCTTAAAACCCAACATAGACCACCAAGTGGTGTATGGGACCGCTGGAGCTGAAACCACCACTTCTGAGGGAGCATAAAGCGCTCCTCCCTTGCGGTTTAAATCTATTGTTGTGGTGGCTCCAGCGGTGGTATTACCAAACAGTAACTACAATTTATTGATTAGAACTTCATTTATGCGACACTATGGGGCTATAGTTGACATGATGGAAGAGACCCTAGCCATTGTGGGACAGCGAATTCCTATGTATTCCTCCTCTATTGGAGCGCCAAAGAGTACAGCGCTTATGGGACAGATCAACCTTACCTACAGCGATGGGGTGATTCCAGTGCTCTATCTTCGCTTAAAAAAGAAAACGCGGGCCCTTCCTCATCAGATATATGAATACCAAGGGTTACCGCTTAGAGCAGCTGGAGCTATATCCATTCCCTCTGGACATCAAGTAATAATCAACACTGAGTTAGAGTTGGAAGTGCCAGCTGGGCTTTATGGGGAGATCATTGATCCTTATCAGCAATCATAGCTTGAGCCCCATGTGGCTCCCAGCATCATACTACCAGGCCATGGGGAAATCAAAGTACTGATAGCAAATCTTCAGAACAGCCCCATTAGAATCCGCTAGCATCAGATTATAGAATACATACATCTGAACCCAGTTGAAAAGATCAACCAGGTTCATGAGTTCGGTTCTCTGGATGAATTTGGTCTGCCCATCGAACCACCTCTCAGCACAATGGTGGTTGTACTGCAGGAAAATTTATCTGGGTTATCAGAAGATCAGAAGGGGCAGGCGGAAGCATTATTTCAAAAGTATAAAGAGATCTTTGCGGTCAATCATTATTTGGGGCTGCTTGGGGGTTGTTCATCAACTTGACACTGGGGATCCTCCTCCCATTAGTTCTCAACCAATCCATCAATCACGGGCAGCTGAAGAAGTTGTCACTAAGGAGATTGAAAAGCTGTTGGAGCAGGGGATGCTTGAACCATCCAAGAGTCCGAGGGCTTTGCTTGTCCAAATTGTTAAAAAGAAGGATGGCACTAACTGTGTAGTAATTGACTACCGGAAGCTCAATAGCATCACCAAAAAAGATTTATACCCTCTGCCATGGATTGATGATGTGCTAGATTGGCTAGGTGGAGCCCGCTACTTCTCAGTGATGGATTTGATATTCAGTTATTGGCAAATTGAGTTGCTCATGGCGGAGCAAGAAAAATGCGCGGTAATCACCTCAAAAGGACTTTTCCAACCAACACGCATGCCTCAGGGACTATGTAACGCCCCAGCTACGTTTCAACGAGCAATGGACACTATACTGGGTGATCTGAAGCTGTCATGCATTCTTGTGTATATTGACAATATTAATGTCTTCTCTCACACATTTACTGAGCATCTCACTCATTTGGAAGAGGTATTTCGCCGACTGGCTGAGGCCAATATCAAAATCAAGCCTCAAAAATGCCACTTCTTCAAGGATCAGCTTAAGTATCTTGGGTTTGTGGTGGATGCGACTGGGCTAAGACCTCAGACAGCCAAGGTAGAAGCCATCCAGAGGATGACTAATCCCATTAATAAGCGGGACATTCAGGTGTTTCTGGGAATGGTGGGTTACTACTGACGATTCATACCCAATTTAAGTTGCATTGGAGGTCCACTATTTGAGCTACTGAAGAAAGATGCCATGTTTAAATGGACGGAGCAATGCCAATGTACCTTTGATACACTTTGAACATCATTAGTCAGTGCACCAGTGTTGCGCTATCCTAATTTTGATAAGAATTTATAGTGCAAACAGTTGCGTCTCTTTCCACTGTTGGGGCAGTCCTGTCTCAGAAGGAAGATGATGGAGATGAGCACCCCGTGGCATACTGTAGTCGCAGCTTGAATTGTCATGAACAAAATTACACCATAGCTGAGTGGGAATGCTTAGCGGTGATCTATGAATATAAACAGTTTTGAGTCTACTTGTATGGAGTAAAGTTTAAAGTCGTGATGGATCATGAATCGTTGTGATAGTTGCAGAATTTAAAAGATCCTGAAGGATGGCTAGCTCGATGGGCTCTTAAGCTGCAAGATTATGACTTTGAGATTTTACATTAACTGGGAGCCAAACATTAAAATGCTGATTGTTTATTGAGATTACTGACAATTGCAGTTAAGGCGGATCTAAGCAATATAATGTTCAAAAAAATGCTCAGCGGAAAATATGAAGATGAACCGCCTCAAGTAATCAAGTTACTAGATGAACTCAGGACCAATACGTTCCTAAGGAATGGGGAATTGTATAAGCATATAGGGGACATTACCGTGAATATCCCAAGGCCTTCCAACCGCTCAAATATTATTATGAGTGCACATCGAGAAGTTGGCCATGGCGGAGCCTGTAAAAACTCTTGAATTGTTAAGGCTGAGGTAATATTTGGAAAGCATGAAGTATGACATGCTTGAGACCCTGTCTTGCTGCCACCAGTGCCAGGTGGAAAAGCTGTTCCACCAGAAGACTTCATACCAGTTGGTAAAGCCTCACTTTGCTTGGCATACCATCTCTATTGATGTCATGGGCCCTCTGCCAACTGGAGCAAATTGGTCTAAGTATATCCTGGTGGCAATTGACCACTTGACTAGGTGGGTGGAGGCGCGAGCCATCCAGGATCTGGGGGCAGTTACTGTGGCTAAGTTTTTAATGGAATGTATCATACAGCGTCATGGCTGCCCACAGTTTATCCTTACTGACAATGGAACCAACTTCACCTCCCACATTTTACCTAAGCTCAACGAATTAATGGCCATCCGCGGGGTCCTAACAACCCTGTATCACCCTGAGTCCAACGGAATGGTTGAGCGGGTTAATGGGACTCTGGTGAATATACTCCAGAAGCTGGTTATGGATAGACCCTCCAATTGGAGTACCCTTCTTTCTACCGCGGTATTCGCCTACAATATTAGCTACCATTCCGCCACGGGAAAAAACCCCTTCCAATTGCTTTATGGGCGGCACCCCATTCTGCCTGCGCTGCTATATGCCTGTGTAGAGGACACCGGCGGAGTGTATCTGCAGCGATATTCAACCACCCTTACAAGTATGCTGATAAGGTTACAAACTGAAGCGTACTTGTTTAGCCTTTCCAAGAAAATCAAAAACCAGGCTATGGATCAAGTACGGCGTAGTGGCATAACACAGTTCAAAGATGGGGATATGGTGCTATTACACAATCAGCACGGGTTTGGGCAGAAGCACAAACTTTCTAATATTTGGATTGGGCCATTTGAGATAATAGAAAAAATGGGAGTTGACGCTTATACTATCAAGGATCCTGCGAGTGACCAGATTATAAATTGGGTGCATGAAAAGTTCCTTCGGCCATATAAGCAATAATATAGCTATTTTAAGATGAAGAAATAGATATATATATATGTGGATGATAGCGGGTTTTTTATTTTATGTGGGTTGTACTTTGAGGCCTTTCGCTTAGCTGTCTTCATCTTCCTGTCTTTTTTTGGCTTCTTGAAGTGTTCCTTTTGTTTTGATCAATGGGACCTGTGTTTCTTCTTCTGCTGCTTCAGGCATGTCATAATTTCTATGGACTCAATTGGGGTTGGGGGGAGGCGAAGGCTGCTGAGGTGAAAGTGAAGGGGCTGGTGTCCACTCCTGGGCCATAACGCTAGGTCAAAGAGGAGAGGACGGTGTGATGGAACTAGGAGAGGAGGACAGACTGGGATTCCAGGGTAACAGGCGAGGTGGGGAGAGTTCATCTGGTTGATCAAGTCAGAACTGTTCCTGTCCCATGAGGAGCAGAGCTTGTAACCACATGCATTGATGCTCCCAGGAAATTAAGGAGTACACCAACAGAGGGGGCCAAAGTCATAAGGGGTGGCGAGTGAGCAGGTGAGTGCCAGCTCGAGGGGAAAAGGCTGCGCCCAGGGCCAGGCAATCTACAAGGAAGTCCTCCATGCTTGGATATGCTATCAGACTGGGAGCAGTTGCGGTGAATGCCTCTTGCCAGGCCCATTTGAGGGCTGTCCGGTGCTGCTCTATTCCTGAACCTAAAGCGGTGGAGGGATGCAAAATTAAGTTACCTAAGAGCGCCATGATGGGAAGGTACTGTGATGGATTGTCAGCGCTGAGGGCGGTGAACGCCGCGGTGACCCCAGAACAAAGGCGAGCTAATTGGTTGTTGCAGAAGTTTACCCCTAAGGATTGGAAGTGAGTAGGAGCGCGGGGGAAGGACCCTGACCAGCAGGCTATCACCCACTGCACAAAGCACAGCATCTCTCTGTATGGACAGAGCCATGGGATGGGGTTCAACAGGAGTCAGAAGCACTAGGCGACTAAAGCCGCTTGCCAGGAGCTGGGCCACTTTGTTATGTGAAGGCCCTCAGCTCCGCTCCCCTCCCCAGCGTAGCTGGCCCACAATGTCCCTGAAGGGGGCGCGCCAGGAGGCCAAGTGACCAATGAATTTGGGAAGAATCTCTTCCTGGGTTAGCATGGTTGTGAGGTCCACGTCAGCCTCATCTTCATCAGCTGGGGAAAACGGGAACTGGGGAAGAGGGATATGGCCTGGGTTGGGTAACTCCACACCTAGCCACAAACTGGTAGAAGAAAGTGAACTCAAAGACTCACAGATGTTGGCGCGGAATGGTTCACATAGTGATGTAGGAAAAAAAGGTATACAGCTTATCATCCAGTCAAGGGGGGGGGGGTAATGTTGAGAATCTATATGACTGGATGACAAGCCACTATTATGACCACTGCAGATCATTGGAGGGATTCCGCTGAAGGATCAATGGACAGAATCCTCCAAGGATGATTCAGAGCTATAAGTGATTGTTCACTTTAGGATAAGGCGATAATGGGTCATGTCAGGTCTTATCAGATTGCCTTCAAAATAGGGCGATAAGGCAATGTTGACATTTGACAAAAGAATATTGGATCACCTCAAATCAAGGCGATAAAAGATTAAAGAATAATCAAGCCAAAACCAATGAAAAGATGGCGACATGAATATACTAAGCAGAAGGGTCAGTACTGACAGATGCCACTGGGATATCAGTGAAATGAGGGGACTGGAGAAGTAGTCTTGAAAGGTTTTAGAAGGAGAAAAGGGAAGAAAAGAGCGGACCAGAGGAGAATCCGCTGACAAATCATAATTTAATAAAGAAGTGGTTGGGAAAATTGCTCCCATGTTTATTATAAATTAAGTGGTTACAAATGTATCAAGGAACCAGCGATTGTCATATCAACCATTCTAATTGTTCAATGGGGGAAACCCTGTGTGAAAAACCCTTTAGCGGGTACATACTGAATCTTCAAGATTCAACACCAGTCACTGGAGCGTTCATTTAGCCAAATGGGTACCATTGGACACCAATCCCAATTTTTGAAATGGGGGTTTTGAACTATTGGCAATAGTACCTGATGGAGATACCTGCCTCTGGAGATTGTCCTTGACGATTTCAAGGAAGTTTACCGTCAGCAACCATACTGCTCAATGGCTCAATGCCATCGGCAATTTTGATCAAAAATTCATTACTTGTCCCCTTCTGACTACTAGGTTCTCACCCGTCAGGCTTTATTCCAGTAAATTTTGAGCATTTTGGCTTCGATTTTGAGAATTTGACGCTATCAGCTTTATAAAAGTCCATACAGCTCATGGAGATGATAGTTACCACTGATTTCTGCGCAGATTTCCTTGATTCAGCAAACTAATTTGGTGGAGGCAAGCACAGGAACTTGGGGAGGAATCTTCAGAGGGAGCGCTGTTACCCAGCTCCCATCTACCACATGGGCGAGGTCATCCTGGGTGGCGAGGGTACAGCCCCCTCTTTGGACCCTTTTTATTAGGAAATGGGAAAATTGACCAGTCCATGCAGAGGGGACATTCCCCTGGACTTAAAGTTAGGGTTTGTTCAGATGGGTGTGTTGAGATCCTGATATGACTGGACAATAATCCCTAGATATCCTTGTCATATTGGCAATAATCTGCCGACCATGATTTACAGTGTAAAAATATTTGAGCGCTTTTGGATGTGATAATATTGGGTTGAGAAGGGTAATTATTAAATTGTTTCCAAATTTGGCAATAAGGCGATGTTGACATACAACGAATATTTAGTAGATCGCCTGAACTAAGGCAATATGGAAATTAAGAATAGCATACTATGCCAGAGCCAATGAGAATATGGCAGAACCATTAATATAAGCCAAAGGAGCAGTATTGACCAAAGTTGATGATATATAGGTAAGATGAGACTATTGAAGGAAGAGGAATGTTTAGTAGAGAGTAGAGCGGAACAGAAGGAATCTGCTATTATTATTAAAATCAAATAAAGTTGTGTCCCTGAAGCAATTGCTTCATATATTATATATATAAAGTTTGTTTTAAGGACTGGTAATCTCCAGTTTGTCCGCCCGTTGCTCAGTGGACTGAACCCTGTGCAACTCTTCCAGCATATAGCAAGTATATCGCCCAAAATTATAACAAGGCGAGACCACAGTTCTGCCTCTGGAGGAGGATGTGGCTGATTTGACAGTAACTACACCTTATTCACAATGGTTTGTCCAAAACATTTGCTAAGAAACAAGATTAGGCCTACTTCATATTAAAAATTATAATCCAGCTAAGATTCCATAGGATATCTATCAAGGATCTCTTGAATACAGGTGTAGCTAGGAATTTTATGAACTTTAGGTCGCTCAGGATTTAGCCCTAGGTCTTGATGCCAGCTCCTCAGTATTGAGTGCGTCATCAGCCTCTATGATTAGTTACTCGGTGATATGGCTGGTGCTATTTTTTGGTGCATTCCTTTGGCTTCTGAAATCAATTTGTTCTAGTGCTGGGGCTGTTATTTTAACATCATTATTGAGGTTGGTTGGCGGCGCAATAAGTTATTATTTATTTGGAGCCCAACCTACTGTCTTTTGAGGTCCTCACACATGTGGCAAATATCCTCTCATCTACACCTTTTACACCACTAACACAGTGGTTTTGATCACATCAACCCCCTTCACCGCTAAGTTACAACAATATCTTACCTCAGATTTGTTGCAGCACAAGGCTATATTTATTGTGTAGAAGGACAACTGTATTCCTCTCAATATAAGTATGAATTAGAATTGTGTTTGACAGTAAATATAACTAAAATCAAATGTTTAATTTACCCCTATACTGAGCAAGTGGATAAGGGCCTGGAGTTGTGGTTAAATGACATTCTCCAGAAGTGATAGGTGTTTATGGATACCTCTCCCATAGTGTCCCCCTTTGTTTTTTCTCAAAAGACTGATGGTACACTGTGCCCGTTCATAATTATGGTCATTTTGAACAATATCATTATGCATGATACCTATCCAATCCCCCATGAGTAAACCATCATCCAGGTGATTGCCAAAATTCCAGGTGTTTTCAAGGCTCAACCTAATAAAAACCTTCAATAAAATAAAAAGAGGAAGTTCAGGAGTGGCTGATAGCTATTTGTACCTAGTGGGGTATCTCTAAATTCCATGTGATGCCCTTTGGACTTAAAAACGCGCCCACTGCCTTTCAGCGCATGATGATAACATACTAGGCAATCTTCGCTTCACTTACACAGTGGCATACATAGACAATATTTTGATGCGCTCCTCTATTTAAAAGGAAACTGATCTCAGGAGGTCGCAGGAGGAATAGCACCAGGAAAAGATGCAGAACAAGGCAAAGTGGCCAAACAAGAGGAAAGAACGTCCCAGGTCATATCAGTTACATTTCCAAATAAATTCCTAAACAAAACGCACAGCAAACTGATGACAACCATTAGGGACATGAGTTTCTGAGAGTTGTGTAGGTATCATAAGAACTGCGGTGGAGCGCAGAAAAATAAGACATGGAAAGAGTCAGCGGAATAGGCTGCGTCTTGAGGGGTGGTTTTGCGCCCAAGGTGGGAGTTAGACCAGAGCAGGAAAAAGAGTCTGGCCATTGTGAAGGTTTCAATCAAGGTTTTACTGATAAAAAAATAAACAGAAAATTATGAGAAACCTCAAAGAAAATAGTACCTAAACTTTAATAAAATCTAACTGAAATATGAGAAAATCAAAGTCTTTCTCAACTTAGGCCTAAAATTTAATATGAAAATTCACATTGGGTTCAAAACAATTAACAAAACCTGATACAAGCTGTAGATTGTTCACCTTTTAGAGAGATCAAAAATTTATGGATTCAGCCAAACTATAACTTTGTTCAGGTGATTTTATGGATTTTGGGGTCAATCTACGCCAGAGTTTCTGCCTCCAGAGAGCCAATTCCCTCAACCCTGGATGGCAAAGCCAGAACACATTTAATGACCTTAGAGGTCATCAGTACTTTTAACTGTTCTGGCCTTGACTACAAAGTTTTATTGGACTTTTCTTTAGTATAGCGTTCAACATCAGGAAAAATGGCACTGATTGTGACATCACTCTCCACTTTTGGACGGTGTTCCACGCAGCCTAAGGTAACATTGGCTAAAGCAAAGTTCTTGCGGGGGTAGGCAGCTTCATAGCGGCCAAGGAGGATTGGGCGTCAGGGACTACATCGTTAGGAAACCTAGCATAGAAGTTGCGGATTAGTCCCTGAGCGTTGGCACGGTCTCTAAATGATACACAGCTGTTCTCCGTCTCATCATAACTTTATCAGGACACCAAATACTGTATGTGGCGTTGGGATAGGCAGAAAGCAAGAACAACATTGATATTATATGAGATTCACCGTCCACTATGACAGCTCAGTATGAGGTGGATTGTAAATCCAGGGGAACGTCTCTATGCATGGACTGAGCATTTTACTATTTCCTAATAAAAAAGGTCCTAAGAGGGCGACTGTACCCCTCGTCACCCAGGGCGACCTCGCTCATGTGGTAGACGAGCACTGGGTAACAGCTCTCCCTCTGAAAATTCCTCCCCTGGTTCCAGCGCTTGCCACCACAGAATTGGTTTACTGAATTAAGAAAATCTGTGCAGAAATCATTGGTAATTGTCATTCCCATGAGCTGTAAGGGCTTCATAAAACCAATGGCGCCAAATCCTCAGAATCGAAGCTGAAATGTCTAAAATCAATGAGAATAAAGTCCAACGGGCGAGTAACTAATAGTTAGAAGGGGACAATTACTAAATCCTCAGTCAAAATTGCCAATGGTATTGAGATATCAAGCAGTACAGTTGCCAATCCATAACTACTCCCAAAATTGTCAGGCTTTGTCCCTGATGGACATGTTTTACCATTGGGGATTGTTGCCAATAATTTAGAACCCTCATTAAAAAATCAGTATCATTGCTCAAGGAATCCTGCTTGGCCAAATGAATGCCCCAGCATCTTTACACAGTCAGGTTAATTATCCTGAACCCATTTCTGACCCGTTGGGACCGCCCCTATGTGTGGGGTGGCCCTGGGGGATTCCCATTGCCCATTGGGCCAAATAATTTCACTCTAACTGTATCAAACGCAGTAAAGCCTCAGATCAGGCGTTCACAGCCAAACTGATAGTGACTTGACCTGCCACCAATTTCCTCAATGTTGATTCAAATTGAATTCTTTATTTCCCCCTCCCTAAAAAATTCACCTGGTTAGGTCAGAGTTTGACGGCCTAATCCCTTATTTGACAAAGTACCAAATCAAACAATATATAATTAGTTGTATCACATTGAGGAAATTGTTGGTCAATTTTCTTTATTTTTATTTTCCAATAAAAAATCCTTATTCCCAATTCCAATTTTTATTATGTTCAGATATAAACAGCCCCTCCCAAACATAATTCAACAACCCACGGGACCCATGGCCATGTTTACCTGGTTCATTGATAGGTTCTTATACACGACGCGGGCTCATGGGCGCTTAGTGGCGAAGTCCCTTCCTGGGTTCATAACAATTGTACCAGCAGCAGTGCCACAGAATTTAGGCTTGGAGTTTGGGTGCTTCGGCACTTAAATTGGCAGGTCGGACTAAAAATAACTTGCTGTCTTCCTGACAGCATGGGATCATCAAAGGGGTCAGGAGGCACTCCTGGAGGGTGCTGAACACTTTGATGAAAGGAGATAGGAAAACATGGTAAGCTGACGGGACAACCTTCTTGAGGAACTTGAATGGTCCAATATACTTGGGGCCTAACCTGCAGCAGGGTTATTTTAAGTGGAGGTTCTTGGCATTAACAATGACCAATTTTCCTTGCTTGTACTCAGGGCCTTCATGGTGCTTGAGATCAGTTTATTCTTTTCAGATTCTCATAGCATCAACGAAATAATCATTCAATGCTTGATGTATGTCTCTGAGCTCTTTTGGCGAGCTCATTGACAGCAACAAAGTTGAAATCAATATGTAGGCTTAAATTGAAGCTGGAGCTCTACTAATAGTCAATGAAAAGTGATGTGCTATAGAGATATGAATAAGGGTTACTATAGGCGATTGCACCAGTGGGAAGTGAGAAGCCTAATTGTTCTATTAAGCGGTGGATTAATTATGCAAGAATTGCTTTAAACCTTAGTTCAGCCTCTCTGCATGTCCATCCAAATGAGGGTAAAAGGCCGTGGAGAGGCAGGAACATATGCTTAAGGTGAACAGTAAGGCTTCATAGAACTTGGCAGTGCATAGCAGGCCGCAAAATGCTGATAATATCCTTGGAAAGGCCTTGTAGGCAAAAGATATGGTCCTTAAAGAGGCGGGCTGTCTGGTAAGAGGCGATTGTGGTATTTTAAGGGTAGAAATGGGCCATCCTGGTAAGGAGGTCCACTACAACCATTACTGCATCATAACCCTGGGATGAAGAGGGGTTCCACGAGAAACTAGTTGGACACTGAAGTCTGAGGGCTACTGCAGCTTGGAGGGAACAAGTAGCCCAGCGCTCTTCAGGAGATTGGGTTTTGACCAGTTACACTTTATGCAGGACTTTGTGAACTTGGTCACATATGTGGCTATGCCTTTCCAACTGTGGAACGGCCAATCAGCTCAAGCGTCTTGTCCCTGCCAGGGTGGCCAGAAGTTAGAGGGTCATGAGCTTCATAGATCACCTCCTCTATCAGGGGTCCAGGTGGTACCCACCACTTGCCTTGATGGAGGATGACCCCATCTAGCAACTGGCAACCTTTGTCCAGGGGTTCGCCAACCCTTTGGCAGGCCTGCTTAATATTGTCATAGTCATCCAACAGAGGTTGGGACAACTTAACGCGGGCAGGAGTGTCAGTATCCCACTTCCAAAGGTTCCATCATAAACATAGCGGGGGTTGCCCCAGTGGGCTATCCACCTATTCCAGCTTAATCAACACCTGAGTATTGTGGGTATCAAACAGTGCTGAATTAGGGGCAAAGGCAAGGTTTTGGGATAAGGAATCTAGTAAAGGTTTTGGGTACCAATAGTGAAATCATATCTAAATCAAACACTGACAGGATTTCCAACTACTAGGACTGGCCAGGGACAGCTTCTGGGTGGCGCAGTATTACATCAAAACCTTATAGTCAGTGAGGACAGTAAAGGGCCACTTAGAACCACGAAAATGGTGGCGCCAGTGCTAGATAGCTTTAACAACAGCAAGGAGTTCCTTATCATTGCTAACCTAATTGATCTGAGCTAGGGTCATCTTTTCAGAAAAAGAGCAACAGGACGTTCCACTCAATTTCTCCCTTCCTGAAAAATAGCAGCTCACACTGAAAAGTTGGAAGCATCAGTGGAACAATAAAGGGCAGCTGGGGTCTGCGTGTGCTAATATTAAGCTGGACAAAAGTATAGACTTAACGGTGTGGAACGCGGCGTTGCAAACAGGGTCCGCCTGAAAATCCTTCTTCTTAGATGCAGAGTAGAGAGGGGCGAAAACTGCTTAGAGCTGGGTGGTTTACTTTTTGAGAAATTTACATGTCCCAAGGAAGCTGCGTAACTCTAAAAGAGATTAAGGAGTAGCCCAATTGCGGATGGCTGCTTCCTTATCTGGGCAAACAAGTGGCTATGGGAGACAATAATGTTTCCTAAGAACTCAAAATTGTGCTGAAAAACTCGCATTTGATAGACTAAATAATAAAAAAGGTTTGCCTTTGTGAGTAAATCCATGACCATTATAAGGTGGTGGGCCTGAAGTTCTGTATCTGGGGAGAAGATTAGTATGTCTTCAATGTATGCTATTGCGCAGGTTCTCATAAGGTCACCCAATACAGCATCAATTAATCTTTGAAAGCAGGCGGGGCGTTCTTCAAACCAAATGGCATGACCTTGAACTGGTAGATGTTTCTCTGAGTACAAAAAGAGGTCAACCAAACTGAGCCTTCTTTGAAATGGATCTGTTTGAAGGCTTTAAAGCAATCCAGCTTGCTGAATACCCTAGCCTTCTCCACGTAGCTGGAAATCTGCTGCTCCAAGGGGAGCGGATGGGGGAAGGTACTATCACGTTGTTCAGATTGCCATAATCAATGCAGGGTTGGAGGGAGCCGTTAAACTTTTCTACAAACAGGAGGGGTAAGCACACCGTTGAGAATTTCTTTAAGGTTTGACCCTTAGAGAGCATGTCGTCTACCCAAGCGTCCAAGGCAGCCTCCTCCCTCAGGTACAAGGGGTAAATTGGAGAGGATATCTTAATGATGTCCACGGTCAACTTGAACTCGAAGTCAAACTTGGTGTGCTTAGGGAATGGGAGGGCCTTAAAGAATTAAACATGTCCGCATATTTTCTTATAATTCAAGCAAGATAAGTGCCAGGGTTGGCGTGACAATTGGTTAAATAAAGGCTAGGCCCACCTTAAAAGAAAGGCCCCATCTGCTTGTGAGCTCCATTGCACTTTCATCTAGGCAATAGATGGTAAATGTGGATCCTCCAGGGTTTTTCAATTCATGGTAGAGTCCGCGAGTTTGATGAAGATGACAAACCGTCGTCACCAGCCAACACCCAGAATAATGAGGTACATGAGAATTTTAATTGAGGAGAAGCTCTCCATAAAGTACCCATCACCCAAAACAAATGAAACAGGTGATAATTCATGGTAGCTCAGAATAGTTTGAGACGCACAGTCTTTCAAAAACTGACTGACACCCAGGGGTAGGTCCAGGGCTTACGCCAGCTCTTGACAGATGAAATTTTCGAAAGCGCCAGTTTCCACAAAAGTGAGCACTGGGAAATGATTTCCTGCAGAGATGAAAGTAGCCATGAATAAGAAGTACGCAGAGTGAGATTTGTTTATATGGAGCCAAGGGAGGATAAGATGACTCCAAGCCCAAATGGTGGAGTGTAGTTGTCAATATCCTCTAAGAATTCATCAGTGTATGATTTCACATTGTCAGTGAGTTTCCCACAAGATTTGAATGAAATAGGGTAGCTTAATGCTCTATGTTCAGCGGGGGAGATCCTTATTGCAAGAAACTACACCAGTAAGGATGGCCTAGATTTTGGAGGGGTCAACCAAGGTGATTTCCTCTTAAATCATTTTTAAATGGATATTTACCAGTTTATGGATATGGTTCAATAACAAATGTGACTCTGGAGATGAGGAAGAGTTGATCAAATGGACCAACTGGGACAATAAGTTGGACGGGAGGCATAGGTTCTAAAACTTCATCAGAAGGTCCATGGCTATAGTGAAGTGAATGCTCTGAACTAAACGAATTAGAACTATTAACCCCCTCTACTTTTGAGGACAAAAGCGAGGGCTATTTAATGGAGCTCAGCGTTGCAGGGCCAGTAGTAAGGAGACACTTACCTTTGATGGGAGGTTTCAGTCTCACCTTCCAGAGAGCTCAATGCTGGTTCTAAGAGATACTGGGAGAGTACAGAATGGAATACTCTATGGTCAGTGGTGAGATTCTGATATGAATGGACAATAAGCCCTGAGTAGCTACTGTAATTAACTAGAATATGCCGAACATAATTACTAGTTAAAATTATCTGAGAGCCTTGGGATGAGTGATATAGGGTCAGGAATGATAATTATTGGATTGCCTCCAAATAATGTGATAAGATAATGTCAGCATATGTTTAATTAGTAGTTTGCCTAGAACTAAGGCAATGGGGAATTTAAGCATAGTATAATTTACTAGAGCCAATGAGAATATGGAAGAACTGAATATTTTAAGCGAAGAGAGCGGTATTGAATAAAGTCGCTGATATATAAGCAATATGAGATGATTGAAAAAGAAGGATTTTTAATAGAGAAGAAGGAGCAGAGCAGAGAGGATATGCTATAAATATTAAGTTTAATAAAGAGGTATCAAGGGTAATTGCTCCATGTTTTATTAAGTTTAGTAAGTTGTCTTGAGGACGACGATCTTCATATCATCTGTCCATTGCTCAGTGGACTTCTACCCTGTGCAACCTTCTTGGCATATATTACCTATATCTCCAAAATTATAACAGTCAGGTTGGAGATGTCAATAACAACTAGGGCCTTAGCTGGATATGTTACACCTGGATCTGAAACTTCACTGGTGTCAGGTGTATCAAAATAGGTGCCCTGATGGTGCACCACAGAGATAGAGTTGTAAATTTCTAAGATCTGAAGTTCCGCGGGCAGTTAGGCTTGGCAGAACAGAGGTTGTTGGACAACAGGGACGCAAGGATGGAGCACGTCCCAGGTAAGGAAGGGGAGGTTTAACCATATGGCAAGGGCAGTGCCAGTGTTATCTAGGGACTTGCGGAGGAGAACCATTTTCAACTTTCTAGAAGATTACAACATTAATACTTCTCTTGGAACTGGCGCAAGTACTGTGCATTAGTGAGGTCTCCTTGAGCCAAGTGGAAAAAGAAGTTATAGTCCTCAAAAGTGGAAGGGTGAAATTTGTGGGACTTGACAAAGGTTTCCAACTCTGGGAGGGATTCCAGATGGGATCTATTATTTTCACCAATGGATGTAGTCATTGGTGAGCTCTTTCTGAAATCTCATGGAGCATCATGTGGAAAAGGAGTACTCAGGTAAGACTTTGCTTGAGACTTATGGTGGGTCCTAAGGTTGGACAACGTGGTGAATATCTCCTTTTTAAATTTCGAATTACATGAATAAGGATGATTAAGCTGGTAGTGGCAGGTACTGCACACTGTATGAGCTTCTTGAGTGTGGGGAGACGCGCAAAACCCTCAGCACACCATTTGAAGAAAGTAACAACCAAGGCCAGGAGGGATACAACAGTACTAGCTCATCTTTCGCTTCAGAAGGGGAAAACTTTGAGAGGGTTGGGACAACTAAGACACCCAAAATGAGAATAAACTAACAATAAATCGACGCTTTTCTCAGATAATGTAACAGGAAACTGAGCGCAGGAGGTCACAAGAGGAAAAGCACGAGGCAAAAGGTACCAGAACGAGTCAAAGTAGCCACTCAATAGAAAGCAGTGCTCTAGGTTATCTCAGTTACATTTCCAAATAAGTTTAAAAAATGCACACCAAACTGATGACAACCATCAGCAACATGAGTTCCTAAGAGTTGCGGTAGGTAGAATAAGAATTGTGGTGGAACGTGAAGAAATAAGACGTGGTAGAGTCAGAGGAATATGCTGCGTTGTGGGGGCGATTTTGCGCCCAAGGTGGCAGTTAGATCAGAAAAGGAAAAGGAGTCCAGCCATAGCAAAGTTTCAATCACTGTTTTCTTAATAAAAAATAAATAGAAAAGTGTGAAATAGCTTAAAAACTAATCCCTAATTTTTATTAAAATCTAAATGTTTAAATTTACATTTAAATTTATTGCAGGGAAGGCTGACCATGGGACGGACACTTCCAAATATGACTCAGACAAGACAAAACTTAGTACCAGGGGAGGCACCCCAGAGAAGCGATGCTATCTCTTGTTGCCAGCAGGAACGCCACTTATGGGAAGGGGGAGGGAACGTGTGTAGGGGACGTAGCCACTACTGAGCACGTGTGGAGGAAGGGGTCTGATTTGATGAACCAGACTGGGAACCAAGAGGAGACCAGCTGTTGGCGACGCGGTGGGAGATATCCAAACATCCACGCTTGAAAGTGATCCACCAAATGAGACCGAAATCTGTGGACAGCTTCAGGGAGGGTGGGGATGGATCCAGCGATGGCATCCAAAACAATCGTGTGGATAGTCCACATGGCGATTGCAACCACCAGAGCACGGAGGGAGGGTGGGAGGGGGAGGCCATTGATGAAGCAAACATATCTCTTGACAGACTGAAGGGATGTGTTTGATCCTGGCCTAGCAGACGTTGGACTTCGCGCCATATTACTTTAGAGGTGGGGCACTTCTCCAGGCGGTGAAACAGCGTTCCATACTGGCCACACACGACACAGGATGATTGTAAAGCGTTAGAGCGCTCAGCTGTATGATACACCCGCCTCAGGCAGCGCCACACATGGGAGCGGACTTGAGGCTGCAACAGAGGATGGTGTGCGTATTTCCAGATAGTCTTTTGGGTCTCAGTGGAATAAGAGATGTCCATCATGTCCAGGTAGTCCACCCTGGATAGGACTTGGGGTCGAATGGGGATCACACCATCTTGGATGGGTAGCCCCTGTACCTCTTGTGTGAACTGAGGAGAGGGGCGGCCTCTTTGGGTTGTATGTCCACTAATACGAATTCTCCACTCTGCGCTTCACATGGAGAGTAGGATTCGTTTGTAGTGGGTTTTGGTCCCGTGAGGACCTGTGGCCGATGTGTGTGATGCGAGGTATTTCATCAGGGAGTGGGGGTTTGATGGATTGTTGAGGCCCAAGGCTCGGGAGAAGTTGGAGTGGGCCGCGTGGGACCAGTGTTGGGTGGGAGTGTAGGAGCAGTGACGGCCGCAATCCAGGTGCCCAGGATCTTGGCGGCATGGGCTTTGAAGTCAAGTAGGCCCATGCCATCATGATGATGAGGGCCAAACATGACCTCTAGCCGTACTGGTGGAGGGCGACCTGACCAAAGCCAACCTTGTAGCAAAGCATACAGGGATTTGAAGAAGCTTGGGGAGAAGGGGATGGCGTGGGCTCCGAACCAGACTTTAGATAGGAGCATAGAGTTGGCAAGAACAACCCTGCCAGTGAGGGTAGTAGGGTGGGCTCTGAGAGAGGCGATTCGCTTCGTCACGTTGTCCAGTATATGGCACTCCATTACTGCTGACGCGTATCCACCTGCCTCCAACCACACGCCCAGATGGTGTACCAGTCCTATGGTAGGTCGTGGCACAAAAGGGAGCATCAGTGGAGCGGTGTGTTTGAGTTAGTAAGGCGTGGACGTGGGCGAGCAGATGGGCTGGGTTGGGAACTACTTGCTGGGGCCCAGCAGTTCTGAAACTGACCAAGGAGGATGATTTCGGTTTTGGAGGCGTTCAGTGCCGCGTTGCTTACCCGGGAATATTCCTGGATGAGGGCTTCAAGCGCGCGTGCATCTTTGTTATTAGACACACCCACCACGCAATCATCTGCAAATGCCATCATCTTGACTGGGGTTTGGCCTGGCACATGGACCCCAGTGAGTTGGGCATTCACATTTCGCAGTAGTGGGTCAAGGCTGAAGTTGTATAAGAGTGGGCTGAGGGGGTCCCCTTATCGCAGGCCCCTTTGAGGACGGACTACTTCCGTTAGGAAACCTGGGCCGCGCACTGCCATTGTTGCAGATTCCGTGAGCAGCATCACCCAGTTAATGAAGCGGGGAGGTAGGCAGAATTGTTGGAGGCAGGCCCTAAGGTATTCCCAGTTTACTCTATCATAAGCCTTTTGTTAGTCCAAGAATACAAGTGCCCCAGAGGCTGTGGACTGACACACATTAGCCACAGAGTGCACGTTATCCCAAATTGACCTTCTGGGGATGAAACCAAATTGTTCTGGGGAGATGGTGGCAGATGCTACAGTCCCTAAACGGTTAGCCATGATTTTAGTTAAAATTTTGGTGTCTGTGTTTGTTAGAGAAATAAGGTGCCAGTTGGCTAAGTCTAGCCTATCCCCTTTCTTGAAGAGTGTGACCGTAAAGTCCTCATGTCCTCCTGGTAGGAGGCGCATTTCCAACAGGCTTTGGTTGAGTGAGGCTAGCAGCAATGGGGATATATATTTAAAATATTTTTTTGTAGTACTCATATGGAATGCCATCTGAGCCTGGGCATTTTCGCTTTGGCACACCACGAATGGTAGTCCATAATTCGTTTGGAGTAATTAAATTCATTATTTCTGGGTATTGGAAAACAGTGCGGATATGAGCTTGGTTGAGAAATTCTGCCATTTCAGCCAGCTGAATTGGTTCAGCTTGGTATAACTCGGAGTAATATCTTTGCGTTTTGATTGCCACTTTGGCCGGTGTGTCCACAATAGAATTATCCGATCTTTGCACCTGTGTGCAGGCCACACTCTGGCGTGGTGCAAAATTTTTTTTGAAGAAGTATGCGGTGCACTTGTCACCTTTAGTGATGCGTGTGGCCCTGTATTGGACACAAACTCAATGTTTGTGTTGCCTTTCAAGTGCGTTGAGGTGGGCGGCTGCCTCCGCCCACTTCTGGCCCCATGCAGGGCTATATCCTGAGGCTGGAATGTTGGACTCCAAGTGGGCCGATTCCACCAGCGCGCGTGATATAACTGCTGATGTGGCTCGTGAGCGTCTGGATGAGAGATGGCGATAGTGGCGGATGGTGTCTTCTTTGAAAGTTGCTCATGTGGAAATGGGGTCCGCGCAAAATGGTGCAACAAATGATTTTGCCAAAGTTGCCTCTTCCACCCACATGGAAAATCCTGGCGACGTGAGCTCTGGGGGGCGGATTTTGCACCAATGTGGGGGCCTTTGCAACTGTGATGGGTAAGTGGTATGTTATCAAGACCAGTCAGTGGTTGGAGAATTCCATTTTCATTGTTTTGAAGTGGGAGATGTGGGGTTTAAATTTCGTCAGCGCTAGAATAAGGTCACTGCGGGTCATGGACCTTAATTGGCCGTTGTGGACGTGGGGATGCGTCATATTTTCAAGCAGTGGGGCATGTTGCGGCAGTGCATCCATTAACCCAAGGGTGGCTTTTAGAACGCGTAGTTCTACATGACCCTGTGGGGCGTGGGGTGAGGGCGGCCACCGGTCTGTTGGTGAGGTTAGCCAACAGTTCATGTCGCCAATTAGGAAAGAATTGGGGGGTAGCGGGAGGGATTTGACTGATGAGAAAATTTCCTGACGCTCATGTGCACCGTTTGGGGTGTAAATGTTGATGATTGTGTGTGCAACATCGGCCCATGAGAAGGTGACAACGAGCACTCGGCCATTTAGGAATGTTTCTGAAGATGTAAATTTAAAAAATTGTTTTTCTGAATTAGCACCCCACAGTGCTTCGACCAAAAGGATAGGGATGGTAGGAGCATTGTTTTCCATGCTTCCTCAGAACCTCGTGGACAGTGGGACTCCTGGATGGCCAGGATATCCATGAGTAAATTGTTTTGTAAAAAACTCAGTTTCCTAGCCTGGGATGGGGAGGCCTTGAGTCTGGCAATATTCAGCGTCCCTAGAGTGAAGGTTTCCCCCATCACACCTTAGGTGTGAGGGGGTAGGCCCCCAGGCCCACCAGCCTCTTTCAGGTCCCCACGGGCTTTCACAGCAGCACGGGTATTAGCAGCAACACTATCAGGGTTTTTGTTAATTTTTGCGGAAAGAGTCGCATTGGCTTTGGCCTTCACTTTTTGTTTTCCCGATGTCGGACGAATTTTTTGTGGTGCGGATAAGTTCAGTGCACCATCGAGTGGGGCAAAAATTTTTTTTTTTTTTGGTTGGGATAGGTCCCAAGTTGGTTTTGAACAGGGCTTGGGTGCAGCAATTGGGTGAGATCGAATCTCCCATCAGATCCTCGGATTGAGTGGCCTGTTTGGCATGGGCCTCCCAATCTGATTGGGTGATGGATTCTTGAGTTGCTTCCGCCGCGAAGGTCTCCATGTCCTCCTGGCGTTGTGAGTGTGGGATAGTGGTGGTGGCCTTGGCCGCTTCCTTGGCCGCAGTCCTACGGGCCTTCTTGGCCTTCTTCCACTCCTGTTGGGAGATGGGCTTTACCAATAGGTAGCAGCCTTGTGCTCCCCATGGGAAAGCCTCCTTAGTGCTTGCGGTTGGTTTGTAGTGCACCTCTCCACTGGCCATGGCCGCCGAGGGGTGCTCTTGGAATGTGACGCCCTCTTTGATGGGGCATGCGTGCGCCTTATGGCCAAACGCGTCACAGTGGGTACAAATGGGGGGCGCGCTGTCCACGGTTACCTGGAATGGGTGGGTGGTGTGCCCTGCAATGTCAATAAAGGTGGAGTGCGGGATCTGGGTTAAGTCCTTCACGATCTCCTTGGTTGGGGTCAGAACTGCGATGGCTTTGCCGGTGCACAGGTGTGGCATCAGCGTGAAACGTTGCATTTCAAAAGATTGTATTTCACCATATATGGTGAGACCATCTTTCAGGTGTTGCTCCAAAATGTCACGTTTTACTGTAGTAGGCAAAAATTCAAACGTGAGGAAAATTTGGTTTGATTTTGTCCATCTGGTGCATTTAGTTTCAATGACCCGTTGCCCTTTGGGGAGGTCAACCACTATGCGCACCGCTGCAGCCTTGTCTGCTGCTATTTTGCTTTCGAAACCTAGGTCCAGCCAACTGCGCGACATGGAGTGAGGTGCAATGTACACCACGGTCAGGAAAATTTTGTGTACATCTTCACAAAGATTTTTCCCATAGGGCCATTTTTTGGATGTCCAGATACACACGAACTCCAAATTCCACTGATGAAAGTGGCTGGGAATGTGGCGTGTTGATATACTGGTTGCATCGTGCTTGCCACGCGAGTATCTCTGGGGAAATTGTGACCGCCAGTTTTTTTAGATTTTTTTCTATTCTGCCAGATTCTCCGGGGCGTTTTTGAACGTTAGAGGCCGCGGGCCTTCCGCCTGCTCCTCTTGCCTTGCTTGCTAACTGCTCCCAGACATGGGTGCAGACTAATCCCCTCTATGAGATTATCAAACTAAATTTAGTCTTGAATTGAATGGGTTGCAAAAGTGTTTGCAACGAGAAAGAAAAGTAACTTAAAATCTAAATGTTTATCTGAGAAAAGCAAATCCTTTATCATCTTGGGCCTAAAATCTAAAGGGAAGAATGCAATGCTTTCAAAACAATTAACAAAACTCTATCTGAGCTTCAAAATTTTTGCCTTTTAGTAAAATCGAAATTTTATGAATTCTGTAAGTCTGAGGGAGCTCCCCTTCCACTTGGACTAGGTGGCATTCCTGTTCCCATCTAAAAAGGGCCAAGAAGGCAAGCTATTCCCCTCATCTCCCAGGGTGACCTCGCCCATGTGGTGGATGAGCGTTGGTTAACAGCTTACCCTTTAAGGATCTCACCACCTGTCCCAGTATTGACTCCAGCCAAATTAGTATGGAGAATAGAGGGATTTGTGATGAAATATTAGAATGTCAGCATTCCCATGTGGATAATTGGAAGAAGTCACCAATGGCAATAGGCCAGTGGGAAATGCTGACGCAAGTTCAGAACCCTCTCCAGCAGTATCAAAACCCCCATCTGACATTTCTCAATTGGTCTAATGGATGCTGGAGTGACTGGATGTGGTAAGGATTGGTATCCCAAACCTGTTCCTGACCTCATGGGACTGCCCCTATGTGGGGTGGCCTTGGAAGGTTCTCGTTGCCCATCAGGTGAGATGCTGTCACTATAGCAGTTAAACTGAAGAAAATTAGCAATTCAGCATCTGTGGACAAATTGAGAGCAACCCAGCCCACAACCACCAAAAAGAAGTCAGTTAATATTTATTTTCCACTTCACTCAAAGTTTGAAAGGTTAGGCGAATATCAAGGGCCCCAATCCCAGGTTTTATTAAACTATCCACCAAAACAACTATTTATTTAAGTAGTTGTTACACACTAGAAAATTGAGTCAATTTTCTAATTTTTAATCCAATAAAATTTCCAAACCCTAAATTCAATATTTTTCCTATGATAAAATTTAAACCTCCCATTCTGATCTCATTCTTCCCAACGTCCAAACTTACGGGTCCTAGGCCATATCAGCCTGGTTCATTGCCAGGTTGCTATTTTCTATTATAGCATATTGGTGCTCGCTGGTGAAATCTCTCACCACACAATCTAACGTTGTATAAGCAGCAGACCTCTGGCATCTGGGCTTGCCCTTTGGGTGCCTTTGCATCTAGGCTGGCAGACTGGTCTAAGCTTTACTTGCTAATTTCTTGACATAATCAACTGTCCATATAACAAGCCATTTTTTCCTTCCTCGTTGAGATGGGCTCAGCAGCGGTCATCTTCTACAAGTTGAATTACAGTTGGCATCCTGCCATATGATATCAGTCTGGTCAATTGCCAAACTTTTTTTTTTGCTTTTCCATGAGGGTTCTGGAGGAATTCCACTATGGTTACACTGCCCCGGTACTTCAAATTTTCACTTAGTCCACCCTTAAAATGGGAGCTTAATAATTGAAGCCTCCTACTTGGTCTTGGCTTTCAATCCCATCACTGAATCAGCAGCTATAAAGATTCAATTCCTTTGCCACACCAATTCAGCTCCTGTCCCAAACCTTGTTATTTCTCTTAAACTTGTTGCAATCTCTTCCTTATCAGAAGAAGTGACTGCATCTCTCAATAAATAGAATTCTGTCTACTTCTTATTACCAATGAAAATTAGTATTGGGGCAACCAGGTGTCTTTTGAGGCCTTGGTTGACATGGGAGCAGTGGGTAACTTCATGAGTATGGAGTTGGCCCAGCAACTGAACCTAGACTTTGATGTGGGACCATTGGTGTTGGTTGAATCACCAGCTGCCCAACCCTCCTTCAAAGTTTGGCGCCCCAAGTTTTTCTAAGTCCATCAGTTTAGTTTTTGCAATTGCTTCTCTGCAATGCCCAACCTTGTGTTCCCAGTAGTTTTGGGTGTGGGTTGGTGGCTTTGGCAGAATGTGAAAATCAATTTTATTTAACCGAGGTAAGCTGACCAGGGGATGGACATTACTGGACTAAAACTAAAAATCACAATAAAAAATAACAATTCAAACGAAATGCCCAAAATGGATGGATTGATTGAATCATACCTAATAAAATATCTAACCAGGTGGGCAGCGAATACTGCTATCCCTCCATGGTGGATGGGGAGGGGGATAGGGGGCTTGTCTTCAGCCGCATCCATCTCATCCCAGAGTAGGGTGCGTGTTAAGGCAGATAGTAAGGGTGTGGGGGCATCAGTGGCATGGGGTTCAATATCCTTGACGACTGGAACTTCCAAATAGTTGCCAGCCATCATAATGCCAACAATGTATTTGGCAAAAGCGTCTTCAGCTTTGAGGTGGGCGTCTGGGAGTTTAACAAACATGGCAATGTTGGTTTGGGTTATTTTTGCTTTTGGACGTGCTACTGTTACCACGTTTTGGATGGCTTCAGTGACGTTTTTGTGCAAAGTTTTCATGTTGATCTTACTTTGTGAAGTAAGATTTTTGGGGATGATGGAAGGTATAATTCCTCCTGCGAGCACAGCCACAGATTTGGCAGCAGCTTTGTGGAGCGGATGGCAATCTGGTGTGGCGGCTGCTTTTACTGCAAGCTGATGGTCACTTTAGAATGGTTTGGCGTTAGGTTGTGGGACATATTTCTGAGGCGGGAATTTTGCATCCCATTCTGCATTACAGAGCTGCTCAGCTTGCAGTGACGGTTCTTCAATGATGTTACCTGATTTGTCAATTTCATACAATAATTCCCATGGATTTTGGTTGAATTATATTGGGGAATCAGCGTACAGTTGAGGTATGTTTGATTCGCTTGTGGATTTATGGGATTGAACTGGGATCCAATTTAATGTTTGATTAAATAAATTATTTATAACATTGGGGCAAGGTGGATAATGATTGGTGGCTGCATGTGCAGCTGCAGCATCAGGCATTGGAGGAGGGAAAATTAGTATTGTACCCCATGTGTAAGTCCTGGGGAATGTTTACTGGGTGTTGACCAGGCCATTTTCCCATTTCCGAGTAAAAAGGCACCAAAGAGGATGGCTGTACCCCTCGTTACTCAGGTCTATCTCGCTCACATAGTAGATGAGCACTAGTAAAAGCTCTCCCACTTAGGATCCCATTCCCAGTACCCACACTAACCTCAGCAGAACTGTTATGAGGAATCAGTGAAATCTGTGCTGAGATCTCCAAAATAAAATTGATTGTAACCAATTTGAGCGGCAATCCGCCCAATGCTCAGATTTTAAATGGTCAAAAAGGTATGAAGACTGAACTATAGGCCAGAATGCCCGACGGTTGTGATTCAATTAACATGACAATCAGAAAAATCTCTCCCCTCTCCAAACCCTCAGGCATCACCCCTGATGGGCAGCCTCCTGCTAACAAATTGGGTGTTGCACCTGATGCAATGCCTTTGACCAAATGAATGACCCAGTGACCGAGCATGGGTGGGTTGGGCGTCCCAAACCCATTCCCAACCAAATGGGCCCACCCCTATGTGGGGTGGCCTTGGGGGATTTCCACCTCGTCAGGATAAATGCCATCATGCCAACCGTTGGAAGCGTAGTCAAGTCTTGGTTTAGGCGTTTGAGGTTGAACTGACAGTGACTCAGCCTGTCGCCAAATTTTGTGATGACAGTTCCTAAAGAACTAACCCGCTCATTCCCAAATAATTCGCCAGTTAGGTCATATTTGAGGGACTCGATTCCAGCTTTGTTTTCCCCCAAATCAACTACTATTTAATCAGTCACATCGCACTGAGAAAATTGTTGGTCAATTTTTCTTTCCTAAATTTCTATTAAAATTTTTTCCCAAAGATTAGTTTTTACATGTTAAAAATTAAGCCGCCTTATCTGCTGACGTTCTCGCACCCCTTGGGGTTAACAGCAGTGTGCATCTGGTACTTTATTTTGTGCCTATATGACATTCTGGCTCACTGACAGATATTGGTGGAACTCTTTTCTGGTTTCATATTCATCATATCAGCAGCAGTGCCTCGGGCATTCTGGTTTGCTGTTTGGATGCTCTGGCATCTGGGCTGGCAGGCCAGTATAATTCTTACTTGCTGTCCGCCTGACATAATTGACCAACCATTTTTCTTAGCAATTTCCGCCTTTCTCACATGTCTAGGCGCAGTAATGGTACCTTCTTTCCAACTGAGCTAGGTTGTAAAGAAGATTATCTCTGAACACATGAGACCAACCACACTCGAGCCTCAAAACCATACCCCATAATTGCTGCGGCTATTTGCCCATTGGTTTCCCCAGATCCCACCACCATCTCTTTAGTATCGCTGGATTCATCCACAACTACCAAAAAGGAGAACTATGCTTACTTCTTAGTACCCATAAAGATTAGCGTTGGTTCTCATTACGTCTCCTTTGAGGCCCTGGTGGACACTGGAGCCGCGGGAAATTTTATGAGTGGTGAATTAGCACAACAATTAAAACTGGAAATGGATGTGGGCTCCTCAGTGATGATGGCCTCATCTGCTTATCAGCCCTCTTATGTCATTTGCCAACCGGTACCTTTTTCAAATTACCAGTTCAGCTTCTGTGATCGCTTTTTGGTTATGCCAGACTTGGTGTTTCTGGTGATCTTAGGGGTGGGGTGGTGGCGTTGACAACATGTGAAGATTCATTTAGAGTCTAATACGTTGTCATTTACCAATAATCACTCGGAGGGAGAATTCCCTTTGATTGACACCCTCAAGAAGGTACAAGGTACTAGCTCCATCACTATCCTAGTCATTTCTGTGGGCATTCCAGCCGATTTCCCTGAAAACTTAATGCGCTATCAGAGAATCTTTGATATGGAAAAGTTGGATTGTCTGCTTAAACACACCAGGTACAATTGTGGGTTTCAAACAGCCATGGAGTTAGTGAACATCAACTGTCCTCTGTATCCCCATACAGCGGAGGAAGAAGTTGCACTCAATACTTGGTTGGACGATATGTTGAAAAAGGGTTAGCTATTCAAGGAAACCTCACCCGTCGCCTCCCCCATCATCTTTGCCAAAAAAGCGGATGGTTCTCTCCATCCCTGCGTGGATCATGGCCATTTGAATAAAATAACAGCTACTGATCCCTACCCATTGCCTCTGGAGCATACAATCAGTCAAGCAATCAACAAATCCCACGTGTTCTCTAAGATGGATCTGGTGAACGCTTTCAAACAAATTCAGGTAATGGAAGGACAGGAATGGCAAACAGAGATCTGGACAAAGCGTGGCATTTTCCAATTTTAAGTAATGCCTTTCAGGCTGAAGAATGCTCCTGCTACGTTTCAACGGATGCTTAATAATGTACTGGGTGACCTCCGCACCACCTGTGCTGTTGCATAAATTGATGATATTCTGGTTCACTCCCCAACTCCTGAACAACATGCTATCAACTTGGAAGTAGTGGTGATCGCCTTTCATAAGGCAGGGTTGTTCCTCAAACCGTCCAAGTGTGAGTTTTATAAGGAGGAGGTCACTTTTCTTGGGAACCTGGTTCTTAAAGATGGTGTTGCAATCACTCCCAATAAGTTTCATACTATCTGGGAATGGCCAACTCTGACTACCCAGAAACAACTATGGAGCTTCTTGTGAACCATCATTTTCTTAAAAGAGTTTTCCCCCACACACTCTCAGCTCGCCGCCCCACTCCACCCACTCACAGGAAAAATGTACCTTTTCGTTGGACAGATGAATGCCAACAGGCGTTCAAATCAATTAAAGAGGTGTTTGTATCCCCTCCCATTTTAAAACACGCCAATCCCACCAAGCCATATATCATTGCATGTGATGAGTCATCAGTAGCTGTTGGAGCAGTGTTGCTCCAGGAGCATGATGGTTTGGAACACCCAGTTGCCTACTTTTCTTAAAAGTTTACCTCCATGGAGCAGACTTGGGCTATTTATGACAAGGAGTTAGCAGCTGTTGCATGGGCCTTGACTCATTGGCGGTATCTGTTACAGGGTGCTCAACATGAATTAGTGGTTCGCATGGATCACCAAGCCCTATTGTATTTTTGTAAACCCCAAAAATTGGCACACCAGCAAGTCCAAACTTACTGGGACCTGTGCAGTTTCAGTTTCAAATATAAATTTGTAAATGGGGCACTTAATGTACTTCCCAATTTTCTCAGCTGCAGCCCCGCCCACAGTTCAACGGATCTGGAGGAAGTGGATCCCATTACTGCGATTCCTACTACCCAAATCTTGTCAATTGTTCCCCCTGTCATTTCTTCTGTCACTCTGGGCCCTGACGTTCCATTATTTGGTCAGGTCTTAACCAGTAAAATGGCCTGCCCTGTAGCGTGGAGTTGATTGAGAAGTTATCTCACCAGAAGCATAAACACTCCCTATATTCACTGAAGGAGGGTCTTATTTATTTTAGATCTCACATTTGGGTTCCCCTCTTTATGAAATGAGGTATTTCATGGCCATTATGTCCCTCACGGTTGGTCACCCTGGTTCTAAAAATGCATCTATTTAATCAAATGGACCTACAATCGGGCAGGCCTGACAAAAGAAGTTCTGGGCTGGATTGCCAATTGTGTTACTTGTGCCAGGGCCAAGTCAGATCGCTCTGGCAAAAATGGCCTCCTGCACCCTTTACAGCAGGCGGAGGGCCCATGGACATCAGTGTCCGTGGACTTTAGCATTGACCTCCCCTGTTCTAATGGGTTCACAGCGGTGATGGTAGTGGTGGATCGTTCCATGAAATTTTCCCTTTTTATCCCTTGCACTTCCACAATTACATCAGAAAAATTGCCCATATTTTTGTATGCCATGTGTTTTCGATATTTGGTCTCCCCCAGGAAATGATCAGTGACTGTGGTTAACAGTTCACCGTGCAGTTTTGGAGTGAACTACTATCTTTCCTGAAAATATCCCCCTGTCGCTCCACGGTGTATCATCCTCAGTCTGACGGCCAGACTGAGCGGGTCAATCAAGATCTTAAACAGTACCTACGTTGCTATGCTACAGCCGCGCAGGATACTTGGGCCTATGATCTCCCCCTCGCCCAATTCGCATACAATAACGGCACCCACGCATCTAAGGGTCTTTCCTTTTTACAAAGCAATGTTGGGTTATAATCCTTTGTTTTTGGTTGGACTGTGCTTGTGGCCAGAGGTTCAAGCTGCTGCGGACCATGCTGCTCATATTAAATTGACTCAATGCTTAGTGCAGGAACACCTCACCAAAGCTATAGATAACTACAAGTGGTTTGTGGATCAGAAGCGTCTTCCAGTTCATAAGTTTACAAAGGGCTCTTATGTTATGCTTGACACCCATCACTTAAAAATCCAGGCCCCTTCCCACAAATTTGCCAGCAAACGTTTGGGACCCCATTTGATGGAGGAGGTATTAGGTAATGGGGCGTTCCAACTGAAGCTCCCCACGCATTGGAAGCAGCATCCCGTTTTCCAAATTCCCAGATGTCTCCTTAGAGGGTGCAATTCCCACAAAATGGAACTGATTATCATCAATAATGAAGAGGAGGCTGAGGTAGAAGCTATCCTGGAATCCCAAAATCCCGTCATTCTGTACAATATCTTGTGACCTGAAAAGGGTATCTGGCCTATGAAAACAGTTGGGTCAAGGCGCGCGATTGTGCGAATTGCATGGACCTGGTTGATGTGTTCCATGTATCCCACCCCAAAGCTCCCTGTCCCCCCAAAAAGTCGCGACTGTTATGGCAATCAAATTACCCAAGGCGCACAAGATTGTGGCTCTTGTGCAGTTCCACAGAGGTGGGGTCCTTCCTTTGGGAAAAGGAAAGGGTAATGTAAATCCCGTGGAATGTCCCCTGGGTGTTGACCAGGCCATTTTCCCATTTCCGAGTAAAAAGGCACCAAAGAGGATGGCTGTACCCCTCGTACTCAGGGCGATTTAGCTCACATAGTAGATGAGCACTGGGTAACAGCTCTCCCACTTCGGATCCCATTCCCAGTACCCACACTAACCTCAGCAGAACTGTTATGAGGAATCAGTGAAATCTGCACTGAGATTGCCAAAATAAAATTGATCATAACTAATTCAAGCTGCAATCTGCCCAATGCTCAGATTTCAAATGTTCAATAAGGTATGAAGACTGAACTATTAGCCAGAATGCCCGACGGTTGTGATTCAATTAACATGACAATCAGAAAAATCTCTCCCCTCCCAAAACCCTCAGGCATCACCCCCAATGGGCAGCTTCCTGCTAACAAATTGGGTGTTGCGCCTGATGCAATGCCTTTGGCCAAGCGAATGACCCAGCAACCAAGCATGGGCGGGTTGGGTGTCCTGAACCTGTTCCCAATCAAATGGGCCCACCCCTATGTGGGGTGGCCTTGGGGGATTTCCACGCTCGTTGGGCTAAATGCCATCATGCCAACCATCGGAAACATAGTTGAGTCTTGGTTCAGGCGTTCAAGGTCAAACTGACAGTGACTTGGGACACCGCCAAATTTTGTGATGATGGTTCCCAAGGAACTAACCCGCCCATTCTAAAATAATTTGCTAGTTAGGTCAAATTTGAGGGACCTGATCTTGGCTTTGTTTTCCCCCAAATTGACTACTATCTAATCAGTTGCATTGCACTAAGAAAATTGTTGGTCAATTTTTCTTTCCTAAATTTCTATTAAAATTTTTTCCCAAAGATTAGTTTTTACATGTTAAAAATTAAGCCGCCTTGTCTGCTGATGTTCTCGTACCCCTTGGGGTTAACGGCCATGTGCACCTGGTACTTTATTTTGTGCCTATATGAAGTTCTGGCTCACTGGCAGATATTGGTGGAACTCTTTTCTGGTTTCATATTCAGCATATCAGCAGCAGTGCCTCGGGAATTCTGGTTTACTGTTTGGATGCTCTGGCATCTGGGCTGGCAGGCCAGTATATTTTTACTTGCTATCCACCTGACACCATGTCAGAGTTGGCGCGGGGTGGGCGGCAGATTGGTGGGCTTCAGGCAAACTTTTGGCGTTGATGGAAGTTTCTGAGTGTGGGCATTTGCATTTTTTGTGGTCTAACTTGAAACAGGATGGACAAATCATTTGTCCGCCCTCAACTTGGGCCCAGAATGGATGGTTGGGGGCAGATGGGATGGTGGCACAAGCGGAAATTGCCAAAGAAATTTTTGTAAATTCAGGGCTGATCGTGGCATATGCCCAAGGCCCAGCGAGGCATATGGCCCCATTTGGGACCACAGATTGTAAGATGGGGTTGGCGCTGTAGGCTTCCAAACCTTTCATCAGCTCCTGGTGGAGCACTTTGGGGGAGGTGGGTGGGAAAACCAGCGAACTGTACCACCAAGGTGGTTTCCGTTGGGAGCTATTTCCAAGTTGTTGGAAGGGGAATATTATTGAATATTAGTGGCACTGTTGCCACAGTGGCTGCATCAGCTTCACAAGGGAAGCCAAGATCAAAGTACCCCTTATAGGGGCGGAAGTCAATGAAACAGGCTGGTGTCATCACCGCCTGAGCCATTTTGATAATGGCTTGGTAATCGTAGGGGAAGAATTTCCCATACTTGACCCTAAGGCTGAAATGCATGTTGCTCCGGGGGAGCACCAGGGGGCAGCGGGGCACCACTTGGGTTTAGGCGAGATGGGCACCAAAATCCTTGGGAGGAACAAATCGTCCCAAGAGTTTGGAATGACTGGGCGAGCCAGTCCAAGCGCGTTTTATGTCAGATGGAAAATGGAGGGGGAGTTTCACCGCTGCCCCATGCTGGGACAGTTGGCAGGGGATCTGACAACATTGTAGAAAGACTTCAGTGTGAGATTAAGTGTTTGCTTTTAATTTACCAAAATAATTTGCTTGGTAAAGTTACGCCAAGCAGAGAGAGAAGTAGAATGTGAGAATCTACCTGAAAACAAACACACTGTCCTTTTCTGACAATCAGGTGGAGGGCGAGTTTCCATTGCTGGACACCCTTACCAAATCTTGTGGCCACAGTTCTATAACAACTCTCGTTTCCCCTGTAGGTCTTCAACCAGATTTTCCAGATGCGTTGTTGGGATATCAAAGTATTTTTGATCCTGAGAAGGTGGACCATCTTCACCCACTTATGGAATTTGACTTGGGTTTTTGGACAATGGTGCAGGTGATGAAAATTAAAGACCCATTGTACCCGCATACAGCGGAGGAAGAGGCTACCCTCAATGCATGGTTAGATGACATGCTTAATAATGTTTGTTTGTTCCAAGAGGCATCCCCTGTTGCCTCTCCCATCATCTTTACCAAGAAGACAAATGGAGTCTTTCATCCCTGTGTGGATTATGGTCACCTTAACAAAAATCAAATTCCACAACTCCTACCCCATCTCTTTGGAACAGACAATAATCCAAGAGATTGCTAAGTCATACATGTATTCAAAACTCGATCTGGTTAATGCCTTCAATCAGATTTGGGTGAAGGAAGGTCAGGAATGGCTTACCTCAATCCGTACAAAATGGGGTATCTTTCAAAATTTAAGTAATGACTTTCATGCTCAATAATGCACCCATTACATTCCAAAGGATGATTGATAATGTGCTAGGTGATATCCAGCTCGCCTGTGCAGTTTCATATATTGATGATATTTTGGTACACTCCCCTACTCTTAAACATCATGTGAAGGACTTAAAGGCAGTAGTGGCTGCCTTGCATAAGGCGTCTGTTTGTCAAGCCATCAAAAATGAGTTTTTATTGGGGTAAAGTCACCTTTTTGGGCAATCTCATACTGAAAGATGGATACACTATCCCGCCCATCAAAATGGATGCCATCTGCGATTGCCAACTATGGCTACCCAAAAGCAGTTGAGAAGTCTCTTGGGCACTACTATATTCCAAAAAATTCTCTCCCACCTTATCCCAGTAAGCCGCCCCACTTTACCCACTCACAGGCAAGAATGTCCCATTTTTTGGACGCCAGAGTTCCAGCAGGCATCTGATTCTATTAAAGAAGTGTTCTGGTCACCACCAATCCCCAAGCATGTGAATCCTTCTTAAGCCATATATTGTAGTGTGTAATGGTCCTTCCGCAGTGGTAGGGATGTCTTGCTCCAGGAGCAAATGGATTGGAACACCCAACCGCTTATTATTCCCTGTAAGTTTTCATCAACTGAGCAATCCTGGTCTATCTATGAAAGGGGTTGACAGCCGTGGCATGGGCCTTGACCCATTGGCAATATCTTTTACAGTGTGCTCACCAAAAGTTGACTGTGCGGATTGACCACTAAGCTCTACCATAATTTTACCAAGCCACAAAAATTGGCGCACAATAAGGCCCAGCCCTACTGAGACATGTGCAGCTTTAACTTCAAAAATGAATTTGTGAAGTGACGTAAATGTCCTTTCTGATTTTCTAAGCTGCAAATGCCGACATTGCCCACATTGCCCAGCTGACTCAGATGAGGCGGATCTCATCACAATCATTCCCCCAACCCATAATATGGTCATCAAACCTCCTGTAGTTTCAGCAGCCAACTTAGAACCAGATGCGCCCTTGCTTTCACAGATCTTTGCAGCGAAAACAAAATGTTTAGAAGAGGTGGAACTTTTGAAGCAGTTGTCCCTCACAACTTCCAAACATTCCTTTTATTCTCTGACTGAAGGGATCATTCAAAATATGTCACAGGTGTGGGTCCTTCACTCCAACCAAGCTGAAGTAATACTGACTCATCACGATCCCCCAGCGGTTGATTACCCAGGGAATAAGAAATGGATTAATTTGGTGTAACGCACCTTTAACTGGCCTGACTTGTCCAAGGATGTTCCAGCATGGATCGCTGACTGTGTGAATTGTGCTTGGGCCAAGTAAACCCTGTCTGGTAGAAATGGTCTTCTTCACCCCTTACAGCAGGAAGAGGGTCTATGAACATTGGTATCCGTGGACTTTATTGTTTGTTTTCCCAGCTTCAAGGGGTTCACTGCGGTCATGGTGGTCGTTGACTGCTTCACTAAAGTTTACCTTTTCGTTCCATGTTGCTCTGAAATTACCTCTAAAGAAACTCTCGCCTTTTTGTGCGTCATGTATTTTTGATGTTTGGCCTCCCACAGATAATTGTCAGCGACTGCGGGCCCCAATTTACAGTGCAGTTTTGGAATGCTCTTAGCAATATTGAAGATTACGCCCTGCCGCTCCACTGCATACCATCCACTGTCAGATGGTCAAGCTGAACGAGTAAATCAGATATTGGAGCAGTACCTGCGGTGCTACGCTGCTGCTGCTCATGATATCTGGGCTGATAAACTTCCCCTCAATAAGTTTGCATATAATAAGGGAACGCACGCCTCTGATGAATTTTCCCATATGAAGCCACCTTGTGGGTATAGACTCTCATCCTTGGTTGGTCCATGTCTTTGTCCAGAGGTCCCAACTGCAGCCAACCATGCTTGGCATGTTCTGGACATACTGTCAGAAAAGCAGCAAAGTAAGTTTAAACCAGTCTGCCATTCTGTATGACAAAACACTAAATGGTAAGCCCAAATGCCAGAGCCATGCTGCTTGTATGACGTTGTTTTGAGCTGTAATTGATTCTGCCAGTGAGCGCCAATAGGTCATGAACATTAAAATGAACTCAGCAACGAACCAGGCTATCATGGCCTCAGGGCCCGCAAGTTTGTGAGTTGGGAAAAATTGAATTGGGTTGGGTGTTTGTGTTTCTTTATAATAAAAAATGAAGTTAGGAAACGAAATTTTATTGGATTTTAAAAATAGAAAATTAGCCTTCAATTTCTCAGTGTTTATAACTGCTTAAAAAGATGATTGATTTAGGGAATAGCTTAGAAAGACTTGGGATCAGGGCCCTCAAGATTTGACCTAAACTGGGAAACTTTGAGAAAAAAAGAAGGAAACGAATTTACTTTGAAATGACTTCAAAATTGTCAGTGGTGGGCCGAGTCACTGTCAGTCATCCTTGGGTTCCCAAATTACAGTTTTACCACGTTTCTGACTATTAGCATAATGGCGTCTCACCCTAAGGATGATGGGAACCTCCTAAGGCCACCCCATGTAGGGGCGGTCCCAAGATGTTTAAATGGGTTTGGGATATCCAACTTGCCCACACCTGATCTCTTGGGCATCCATTCAGCCAAATGAGATTCATTGAGCAATAGTCATAAATTATGAGGGGAGTTTTTTAGGCTATGGTGACTTTTTCTAATGACTTGACATTAAGAACATTTGTCATAGGAGGTAAATGCCCGTCAGGATCTGAATCTGATGTGTTCGTGGAAGGTTTTGTATTGTCAATAACATTTCCCAATGGACCAATGCCATTGGCGAGTTTAACCAAGAATTCGTCCCTAGACACATTCTTTTAAGAGGTACACGCCCATTGGGCTTTGTCCCGAAGGTTTTTGAAGTAGGTTAAACCAATGGCATCTTCCAATGGCCTGATGCCACTGGAGAATTTCTTCAAGAAATTAACACTTGATTCCCCATTTACTGAACGTGCGTGCCCATCAGGCTTTATTGCCAAGGTTTTGAAGCTTTTGGACCTTGATTCCAAGGGCTCGTTGCCCTTGACTTTGCAAGAACTTTTCCCATGGGAGTGACAGTTTTTCATTATTTTGGAACAAATTTTCTCAATTTGATATACTAATTTGGCAGGAGGCAACTGCATGAACAGGTGGTGGAATTTACAAAGGAAGAGCTGCCACCCATCGCTTGTCTACCACATGGGCGAGATCACCCTGTGAGACGAGGGGGCAGCAGCCCTTCTTATACCCTTTTTGGTTGTGTAACAGAAATATCGCCCAGTTTAAATGAGGGGATGCTCCCCCAGACTTACATTACCTTTCCTTTTGCAAAAGAGGGCGCCACCAACGGGGAACTGAGTGAGGGCCACAATTTTGTGGGCCTTGGGCAACTTGATCGCCATTAAGGTAGAAATCTTTGGGGGGGGGATGGGGAACATCTGGGTGGGTGGCATGGAAGACTTTAACCAGCTCCAAGCAGTTTGCACAATCTCAGGCCTTAACCCAACTGTTCTCATAGGCTGGATAGCCTACCATGTTATGAGATATTGGACATATCGCTGAGATTTATGGGAAGCCAGAATGCCTTCCACTTCAGTCTCCTCAGCACCCTCAATCACAACAGGCTCAGGTTCCGAGGGGATTACCCCCTTGAATGGGGACAGCTTGGACACATGGGAGACTGGGTGTTGCTTCCAGTGAGGGTGGTTATTTCAGACGGAAAGCACCATTACCCAAATCTTCCTCCACCAAGTGGGTACCTGAGCGTTTGTTTACAAACTTATGCAAGGGCACCTCCATCCACAAACGTTGCATGTCAAGCATGACATATGAACCTACCTTGATTTTGTGAGCTGGGAGCTGCTTCCAATCTGCAAATTGCCTGTATTAACTTATAGCCTTAGTTAGATGCTATAAAGTAAGTTCTGCGGTATTTAAATATGTTGGGAATGGTCAGTGGCGGCTGGTACCTCTGGGAGAAGGCACGGACCAACTGAAAATGAGTGATTGTACCCCAAGGTCGTCTCATATGGGGAAAATCCAGCGGAGGCGTGCGTTACATTATTATATGCAAATTGAGTGAGGGGAAGATCACCAGTTCAGATATAATGAGTGGCAGCAGCATAACAACGCAAATACTGTTCCAGGATCTGATAAACCAGTCCAGTTTGGCCATTGGATTGGGGTTCTGCGGTGAAGCTACAGAGGGTAATCTTCAAGATTGCCAAGAGCTCGTTCCAGAATAACGCTGTGAACTGGGGCCTGCAGTCGCTAACAATCTCCTGTTGGAGGTCAAACTTTGAGAACACATGGCGCACGAAAAGATGAGCAGTGTCCTCAGATTAATAGTGGATGAACAAGGGATGAATAGGGAAAGTCTCATGAAGCGTTCAACAACCATCATCACTGTAAACTCATTGAAACTGGAAAGTTCAACAATGAAGTCCACGGATACCAATGTTCATGGACTCTATGCCTGTTGTAAAGGATGAAAAAACCATTTTTGCCATACCGGTCTGACTTGGTCCATGCACAAGTTATGCAATCTGCAAACCATGACAGAACATCTTTTGACAAGCCTGCCCAATTATAGGTACGCTTAATTAAGTTGAGACATTTCTTTAGCCTGAATGTTTAAGCGCAGGAGGATTGTGATGAGCCTAAATCACTTTGGCTCGAAGGAGGGGAGGAACCAAAACCTGCAACCAAAATTTATGAGGCTCTCAGCCAGAGAATACAAGGAATGCTTTGAAGCAGGGAGGGACAACTGCTCTAGGAGATCCAACTCTTCCGCACAGGCCATTTGAGTTACCAAAACCCGGGGAATCAGGGGTGCATCTGGAGCTAAGCCACTGTTGAAACCACAGGAGGGACAATAGATAAGATTTGGGTGGAAGGGATGAGTGTTACTAGATCCGCCTCGTCTGAGTCTACAGGAAAATGTGTAGGGTTGCGACTTAGAAAGTCAGGAAGGACATTTAAAGCACCTTTTACAAACTATTACTTGAAGTTAAAGCTACACAAATTCTGGTAGTTTCAGGCCTGCCAATTTTCAAATTCTGTGATTTTGGAAATAAAGAAGGTCTTGGTGTTCTGTAGCACTGTTAACTCATGCTGAGCGCCCTACAAGAGATATGCAATGGGTTAAGCCCATGCTACGGCTTCCAACTCCTTATCATAGATGGCCTAAGACTGTTCTGTGGTGGAGAACTTGCAGGAAAAGCATGCGACCAGATGTTCCAACCCATTGTGCTCTTAAAGCAAGATGGCCTTAACTGCAACGGATGATGAATCACATGCTATGACATAAGGCTTAGAGGGGTCTGCATGCTTTAGGATGGGGGGTGACAAGAACACCTCTTTAATTGACTCAAAGCCTGCTGGTAATTAGGCATCCAATGAAAGGGGACATTCTTACATGTAGATGAGCGAAGTGGGGCGTCTATCTGGGATAACGCGCGAGAGAATTCTTTCAAGAATATGATGGTGCCCAAGAAGATTCTCAATTGCTTTTGGGTTGTGGGAGTCAGCCATTTGTGGATGGCGTCCTGCTTGTTAGGGGAATGGCATACCCATCTTTTAAGATTTGATTGCCCAAGAAAGTGACTTCCTCCCAATAAAACTCACACTTTAAAGGCTTGTTAATAGGCCCTCCTTATGTAAGGAAGCCACTACCGCTTCCAAGTCCTTCACATGTTGTTTGTGAGTGGAGGAGTGTAACAAGATATAGTCAATGTATCTGACCGTGCAGGTAAACCACAGATCACCCAGAACACTATCAATCATCATCTGGAATGTGGCTGGTGCATTATTTAGCTCAAAAGGTATCACTTGAGATTTTAAAGTACCTCTCTTTGTACAGATTGCGGTAAGCCATTCCAGACCTTCCTTCACCCAAATATGATTGAAGGCATTAACAAGATCGAGTTTAGAAAACACATGCAATTTAACAATTGCTTGCCCAATTGTCTGTTCCAAAGGCATAGGATAGGGATCATGGACTGTGATCTTATTAAGGTGACCTTAATCCACACAGGGATGAAAGGAATAATCAGCCCTTTTGGAAAAGCTATGGGAGAGGCAACTAGGGAAGCTTCATTTGGAAAGCCAACCCTTCTTAAGCATGTCATTCAACCAAACATTGAGGGCAACCTCCTCCTCCGCTGTATGCAGATAAAATGAACAGTTTATGTTCATTACTTGTACCATAGTCTTAAACCCTAAGTTGAATTATGTATGTAGGGGAAGAAAGTCTGCCTCCTCAGAGTCAAAAATACATTGCTAATACATCAACGCTTTTTGAAAATCAGAGGGAGACCTTCAGGGAGACAAGGGAATTAATTGAACTTCAATCTTAAGTTTAGTAAGAGTATCCAGTAAAGGAACCTCGCGCTCCGTCTGACCATTGGAGAATGACAGAATATTAGACTCAAGGTGAATCCTTACATGCTGCCAATGCCACCAGACCACACCGGAAATTACTGGGAACACAAGGGTAGGAATTGATAAAGAATGATCACAAAAATTAAACTGGTGAACTGATAAAGATACTGGGCGCCTTTTTTTTAGTACTAGATGGTCCCAACCCGAGGGGGGATTCATTGATGTTTATTGAATTACGCCTGGGCTCCTAAGAGCCTGAGGCGAGGGAAGGGGAGGGAGGAGGCATCGAGAAAGGGAGGGGTTTGCGCTCCAGATCCGTGCTGCAGTGACAACTGAGCGGGGGAGGGTTGGCAACATAGTGCAGACCTTCAGGGCCATCTCAAAGTGTACCTGAAAGTGGGTGATCATGTGTGGAAGGGTCCACACCTGCTGGTCAAAGGCAGCACGAAGGAAGGAGTTATGGATGGTCCAGATGGCTGTGGCATAGGCGAGGACACGGAGGGGTCGGTGGCAACCAGGCAATGTCTGCTCAAACATGAGGTCTTGCATAGGGTGTCCAGACCAGGGCTGAGCATGGAGGAGCGTGTGGGCCTTTGGCCAAAATGCGGCGACACCTGGACAGATGAAAAAACGATGGAGGTGGGAGTCAATAGGCTCTGCACAGCGGGGGCAGATTCGGTGCTGGAAGGTAGGGCCAGTCCGGTCCCCTGTCCTGTATGAACAGTGGAGCACCCTCCATAAGGTGTTAGACACCTTTGCTGACAGGATGGGGTGATAGACGTCCTTCCACAATTCCTTAATGTCAAATCTCATGGAGGGAGGGAGGAGCTCAAGGAGTCTTGGGCGGATGGGAGGATGATCTTGGGGGTTGAGGCGAGTTGTGACAACTTGTCCATTGTGCACAATTGCATGGCGACGTGGGCTGAGGCCAGGGCCTTCCCTTCTGTATGGGAAGGCATGGTGGATCCGCGCGCCTACTCGTTTCAAGGCAAGAAGAGCCTGGTTCCAGTAGGGGGATGAGGATGGTTTCAGGCGATGGCCTGGGTGGTTTGTGAGCCACTCCCCTAATGAGGTCAGAGATGCTCTAGGAAGACCCAGAGCTGCTGACACTGACTGGCGGAGGGCGGGCGCCCATTGGGGCATGGGGGTCGCATCCCAGCAGACAATCGGCCATAGGAACTTCAGGAAGATTGTGTTGGCGTGGGATCGCGTGTCCAGAAGCCCTAGGCCCCCTTCATTGCAGGGTCGGGCAATGGTTGAGAGGGCCATTGGTGGATGGTTTGAGCCCCAGATCCAACAGCGGAGGAGTACATTGAGCCGCGTATAAAAGGCATCTGTGAATGGGCAGACGTGCGCTAGGAACCAGACTTTGGAGAGGAGGAAGACATTGGCCATCAGAGCTCGACCCTGGTGGGTGATGTGCCGCCTGTTCCAGCTGGCAATCCTGGAGTTAACTGCTGCGAGGAGCAAGTCCTCATTGTCTTTTAGAGCAACTCCTTGTTGGTTGGTGAGAACGCCCAGGTGACGGAAGGTACCGCGCACAGGTTCAGTACCAAATGGTGGGGGGAAGGTGGGGGAGCCGACCTGTACAACTGTTGTCTTGGAGGTGTTGACCATGGCGTTGGACGCCTTGGTGTACCTCTCAATGGTCACAGCAGCGAGGGCAACATCCCCAGGGCAGCCAAATGCAATGGCAGTGTCATCTGCAAATGCCATGGTGCGCGTGGGGGCTTTAACTGGGACCAGAATCCCTGTTAGCTTGTCCTGTAAGGAGGCCAAGAGGGGGTCAAGGGTGATGTTAAAAAGGACAGGGCTCAGGGGGTCCCCTTGCCGGAGACCTTGTCCAACTGGTACTGCCACTGTAAAACCCATTGGCGCCAGGACTCTGGTGTGGAGCTGGTCGTAGAGCGCTGATTTCCAGCGCCTAGCTGCGGGGGGAGATGGAAGCGGGCCAGGGAAGCATCAATATACTTCCAGGCCACCTGATCATATGCTTTCTCCATATCCAGGAGAGCCACAAACCCATTCACCTTATGAGAGTTAGCAGTCAAAGTCTCGTGAAGGTCATTATAGTTGTCCCATAATGACCTCCTCGAAATAAAACCATGCTGGGATAGGGAGAGGCGAGGTGACACCCATTTGGTGATGCGGTTGTCCAGAAGCTTCGTGAAGAACTTGTGGTCTGTGTTGATCAATGCTATGGGGCGCCAGTTCGCCAGGTTCTCACGGTCTGACTTCTTGTGAATGAGGGTCATGATTGAGCCTCTGGAGTCGGGGAGGACCTCGCCATTCACCAAGAGTGCAGCGAAGAGGTCGCGGAGGGTTCTGGCTATCACTGCAGGTTCCAGAAGGTACACCTCGAAGGGTATTTCATCTGGGCCTGCGGCTTTAAGCCGTGGGGATTTCAGAAGGGTTTCCATCACCTCCTGGATGGAAATAGGCGCCAGTAGAGCCTCATCAGCCCGTGGGTCAATGGGCGGCTCTGGAGCCCGCCGCAGGAAGTCTTGGATGTCCGACGGGTCCACCTGGGAGGCATGGAAGAGGCTGTAGTAGAAGAGGTGTAGTTCCTGCGTGATTTCCTCCTTATCCAAAGTGGTTGTAGTGCCAATCTTCAGTGCAGTAATATCCTGCGCTGTTGACCGGGCTTTCTGTTTCTGAAAGAAAAAGCGGGTGGGGCGTTCCCATTGAGCATAGTAACGAGATGTTGTAAAGTTTGCTGCCCGTTCTTCCTGCAGTATGAGCTCCAAGCGGAGTGCTTCCTGCGCCGCTTCCCAGTCTTCCAATTATCTGGGAGAGGGAGAAGGCTGGCAGTTTCGCTCCAGATGTCTGATTTTGGCTTCCGCCCTTTTGACTCTGGAGCGAGCTGCAGTCATCTGGGCTTTGGCACAGTTGTAAGCAACGCGGGTGATGCCCTCCTTGGTCACCGCCCATCTAGCCTTGTGGTCAAGCAGGTGGGGTGGGGGGAGGTGAGAGTCTCCTGGATGGTCATAGACAGCTTCTCCTTAGTGAAGGGGTTGTTGAGAAGAGCTGGAGAAACCCTAGGCCAGAACCTACGCGACGGTCTAAGTGTGGTGGTGAGGACAACGGTGAGTGACCTATGATCACTAAGATGGTTGTCACGAGATATGGGAGAGGAGACGCGGCCAATTAGCAGGGGGCCAATCAGTGCCATATCTATGCGTGACGCTGACTGTAAAGCTCCTCCATCATAGTGGATCCTAGTCATGCAACCTAGGACAGACGCGGAGGTTGGAAGCGCATCTATAAAGCCACTCAGGCGAAGGAAATCCTGGAGGCGACTTGATACAGGGCGTTCCTTTGCTGCAGGGGGTAAGAGTCACAGACGCGACTTATGGTTGTGTTAAAATCTCCTAAGAGGACTGTATTCCGTGGGAGATTGAGTTGGACGAGCTCTTCCAAGAGCCGATTTTGCTCCTGACCTGCATTAGGCAAGTAGATGCTTGCAGCGAAGAAAGAGAAGTCAGGAGTGGTGAGTTTGGCCAGTATGAGGCGGCCACCTAGATATTATGAAAAAGAATGGGTTTTAACCCGGGGATTCAAAACAATAAGGGCGGCATGGTTTGTCCAGAAGGAGTTGCCTCCAAACTGTTCATTCCATGCAGATTGTTCGTGGGGAGGATATGGGGCTCCTGGACAGCAGCGATGTCAATTTGTGCTGACCTGAAGTTGCGGAGGAGGCGGGCACTCCGCTTAAAGCCCCGCAACCCATTCGCGTTGATGGATTGCAAGGCCAGGGTGCTGTTATGGGGACTCATAGCTGTTCCCCTCCATGTCCTGGGGGTTGCCAGCGCTTAAACCTGCTGCTGTGAAGCGGCTAGTTTTTAAACCTTTAGCTTGGCTATTATCTGCAATCCGTGAGGAGCGTCGAGGGTTCTGAGGGGAAGGAGAGGGTGGGGGGCGGAGGACCCAGTAATCCAGCCTAGGATGTTGCCCCCGCTCTGTTGCAGAGGAAGGACCTGAGGGTGCTCAATGGCGACCTCCGCGGTGTCCCCATTTGATGAGTCTGAGTCCATATTCACTTCCTCCAACACTGCAAAGGATCCGCGTGAAATGGACTGTGGGGTTGGGGTAGGACTCTTTGAGATGGCACTTCTACCGCAGGCCGCGGGTTGCCAGTCCATGCTGGTGGGCATAGCTCCATTGGGAGCTGAGGGTTGATGCGATAAATCGCTTGTGGAGGTTGTTGGGGGTTCCGCGGAGCCCTGAGTGGGGGTGGCTGACGAGGGGCACCCTGTGGGAGATGCATTGCGCTTGGTGAAAGAGGGAGTTGACTCTGGGAGATTGGAGGGGGTGCCCACTGGAAGGGGGCATGCGCGCGAAGGTATCCCGTACCAATAGTGGGGTTAGCTGTTTCAACTGCTAGGCGTAAGGCCTCAGGGGACAGGTCTTGAACGGGAACCCATTGTGTGGGTTGTGGAATTGCTGCTGCGGCCACGTGGGTTCGTTTTTGGTCTGGTTTAAGCCCCTGGGTGGTGGCTAAGAGGGCTTATTTTCGAGCTGTGCAGCCACTATACAAGTGTCCAAGGGCGTTACACCATGAACACCGGGGGCGCGCCTGATCAGGGTCGACAAAAAAGATCTCAAGGCATGCCCCAACTACCGCCACATGATGAATAACCTCAATGTTGCGGGATACAGTGGTGGAGGGGATGAACGACGCCCTAGCAGTGCGAGCTCTTTGAGTGGGAGCATAGTAAGAGGGGACGCTAAAGTCCACTGAAAGAACAGACTCAAACTCCATTAAACCACAATGGAGCGCCAGTTTAAGAGAATCAGGATCAACAGTCGTTCGTAGGTAGGAAAAAGTTCCCATGAAATTTTCTCCAGGTGAGAGCGTGTGCGGGAGATGTGAAGAGATCCACGCGGAATAATGACCTGGAGGGTGGCAGCATGGTCAGCATGGGCAGCTTCAGTGAAGCCCACATCAGTGTAGTAGCCCTCCACTGATTCATGGATGGTGGTGTTAATTGGGAAATGTCTCCGCGATCGCTGCAAAATATGAGAAGTAATACTCCGTATAGAATTCAACAGGGTTATTCCCATAATAAAGGCGAATTGCATGGGAGAGGGTTGAGCGTGGTAGAGCTTTTTGCGCTCTAGTTTCGGCCCATTTCTTCTTAATATCAGCAATAAACGCCAAATCACGGGGATCAGCTTTGGGTAGCGTTGGTGCCAGAGGTTTTTGCCACGCCTCAGTGGCTCCTTTGGTACGTTTGTGTTTGCTTTGGGCTGCAATCACGGGTTGAGTGTGAGCTGGTGGTTTGGATAAGTTTGCGGAGTTTCCTTGTTGCTGGAATGTTACAGCAGTTGCTGGTGTCATATTGAATTGAGGGGCGGATTGTTGGGCCTCACTAAATTGGGGAGGCCCATCCAGATTGGAATTAACTCCAGCCAATTGGGAGGAGGGCGATGTTTCATCACCATCCTAGTCTATTTGAGTAAATTCAGCCCGAGTATAAGCTGTGATTTCGTGGGCAAAACTCACTGGAAGATTGGTGAATTGGTCGTTTTCAGAATATGGAGATAAGGTGCCGACTTGAGAAGTGCCGATTATGGGGTTTAAATGGGACGGGTGAGATTGGAACTGGTGTGGAGTTCCAAAATCTGAACCATTTGAATCCCCATTGGGAAGAGTAGATTGACCCAATTTGGTGCTTAGTGAACCAGAATGTGCGGCTAATCCAACCTTACATCCGAGGGTTTGGGGGCCAGGTAATTTTGGGCCTTGCTAAATTGGGGAGGCCCATCTAGATTGGAATTAACTCCAGACAATTGGGAGGAGGGCGATGTTTCATCACCATCCCAATCTATTTGGGTAAATTCAGCCCGAGTATTTGCTGTGATTTCGTGGGCAAAGCTCACTGGAAAATTGGTGAATTGGTCGTTTTCAGCATATGGAGATAAAGTGCCGACTTGAGAAATGCCAATTATGGGATTTAAATGGGACGGGTGAGATTGGAACTGGTGTGAAGTTCCAAAATCCGAACCATTTGAATCCCCATTGGGAAGAGTAGATTGTCCCAATTTGGTGCTTAGTGAACCAGAATGTGCGGCTAATCCAACCTTACATCTGAGGGTTTGGGGGCCAGGTAGCTGGGTATCGCCCCTCATGGGGGAGCCAGAAACACGGCGTCAGCAATAATAGATGGGGCTGAATTAGCTGACACAATGGGGGGAGTGAATGCCTGGATGGGCTGAGTTGCATTCAACTGAGCAGGCGCCATTAAAACAGCTTGGGTGATGGCCTCCTTGGTTGGAGGGGGCCCAGCGGGTTGGTGGGAGGAAGCGCACACAGAGCTGTTAGGCGTGCAGGTTGCAGAAGTGCCATCAGGTGAACTGGCGCTAGTTGAAGTAGCTCCAGGTCGGGGGGTGGTGCCTGCTTTCAAGGCCACTGCATGAGAGCGGGTGATTCTGGTTGACCCTGAGGTGGGTAACTGAGGGTTGCTTCGTTTGGGGGTGGTGCTGGCTCGTTTGGCAGAGCCCGCAGGTTCTTTTGCGGGGTTTCCCGCCACATTTTCTAATAGTTTTTGTAAATCTCTTTAGTGGAGCTAAATTTCAAGGCTGAATTGATTTTTGAAAAGTGAAGCTTAGCAGAAGATACTGGGCGCCTTACTTTGTATGATGGCTGGGATGTTGACGAAGTGACCATCACCGCAGGACACAAGTCCAGGTCAAGGTCAAGCTGGTGGGCCAACTCTAGACTCATAAAGTTACCCGATACTCCTGTGTCAACCAAGCCCTCACAATACACCAGGTGTGCTCCATTACTAATTCTAATTGGTAACATAAAGCAGGCAGAATTATATTTATTGGCAGATAAGGTCAATTATGAGGATAAGGAAGAGATTGCGACTAGATTAAGGGAAAATACAAATCTTGCAATAGGAGCAAATGATTTATAAGCAGGAGGGCAAAAATAAACTAACATGGGCATAGGGGAAGCATCAGCCTTTAGAATCAATATGGACACTGATCTGGAGCTAAGACCCGAAACCAAGGCCACCATAACAGTTTCAGGCATGAAAAACCCTTTTGGGAGAATGGACTGAGTAAACGTTGGATACACTGGGGCAGTGTGGCCATAATAAAACTCCTTTACAACCCTATTCATCTGATAAAAGATGACCACTGCTGCACCCATCTTAAAAATAAGGGCGGAAATTGTTGAAAGTAATGGATGGTTGATTATTTCAAAAAAGCAGCAAAGTAAGTTTAGACCAGCCTACCAGTATGGATGCCAAAACACCCAGATGACAAGCTCGAAAGTCAGAGGCACTTCTGCTTGTATGACATTGGGTTTAAACTGAAATTGATTTTGCCAGTGAGCGCCAATAGGTCATAAATGTAAAATGAACTCAACAACTAACCAGGCTATCATGGCCCCAGGGCCCAGTTCGTTAGTTGGGAAAAATTGGATTGGGTTGAGTGTTTGTGTTTCATCATAGAAAAAAAATAAAAATTTGGTAAACGGGATTCTATTAGTTTTATAAAAGAAAATCAACTACTTACTTTATCAGTGTGTTATGACTGCTTAAATAGATTATTGATTTGGGGAATAGCTTAGAAAGACTCAGTATCAGGAAGCTTCAAGATTTAACCTAAACTGGCAAACTTTGAGGCAAAAAAGGGGGTGAACGAATTTAATTTAAAACGACTTTAAAATTGTCAGTGGCGGGCTGAGTCGCTGTCAGTTTCTCCTTGGGTGCCCAAATTACAATTTTACCATGAATATGATGGTTAGCATAATGGTGTCTCACCCTAAGGATGATGGGAACCTCCTAAGGCTACCCCATGTCAGGGCGGTCCCAAGAGATTGGAAATGGGTTTGGGATATCCAACCTGCCCACACCTGATCGCTTGGGCATCCATTTAGCCAAATAAGATGCATTGAACAATAGTTATTCGTTATGAAGGGAGTTTTAGGCTAGAGTGACTTTTTTGATGACTTGACAATATGGACATTTGTCAAAGAAGGTACATGCCCGTCAGGCTCTGAATCTGATGTGTTTGAGGTGGATTTTGTACTGGTAACAACATTTCCAATGGCCCAAAGCCATTGGCAAGTTACTCAGAAAGCTCTTTGGAAACATTTTTTTAAGAGGTACATGCCCATTGGGCTTTGTCTCCAAGGTTTTTTATTAGGTTTTAAACTGATGACAAAATTTTTTAATGTGATACCATTGGCAACTTTTGCTGAGAAATTGATACTTGATTCCTCATTTACTGAATGTGCGTGCCAATCAGGCTTTGTTGCCAAGGTTTTGAGGCTTTTGGACCTTGATTCTAAGGGCTCGTTGCCCTTGACTTTGTGAGAACCTTTAGGCTCAAGGGAGTGACAGTTTTTCATTTTTAACGCAAATTTCCTCAATTTGCCATACTGATTCAACAAAGGTAAGTGAAGGGACATGTGGTGGGATTTTTTAAAGGATAAGCTGTCACAAATTGCTCGTCTACCACATGGGTGAGATCTCCCTGTGAGATGAGGGGGACAGCTGCCCTTCTCAGAATCTTTTTGGCGGGTAATGGAAATACCACACTTTTCTCTCATTGCAATCACTTTTGCAAATTATTCAATTCAAGTCTGAATCTAGTTTGATAATCTCACAGAGGAGATTAGTCTGCGCCCATGTCAGGGAGCAGTTGGGCAATTAAGGTAAGAGGCACAGGTGGTAGGCCCACGACCTCCAACATTTAAAAACGCCAAGAGAAACCAGCGGATTAGACAAAAATTAAAAACTGGCGGTTACTATTTCCCCAGAAATCCTCGCTTGGCAGGCGCGATGTAACCAGTTCTTCAACATGACGCACTCTCTTTTTTTAGTACTATATGGTAACACGACGCACTCTCAACCACTCTTGTCAGTGGAATACAGAGTTTGGGTATTCCTGGATATCCAACAAACAGTCCTGTGGGAAAAATTTTGTGGGGATGTGCACACTTTTTTCCTGACCGCGGTGTACATTGCACCTCATTCCATGTCACGAAGTTAGCTGGATCTCAGTTTCAAAAACAAGGAGGCAGCAGATGAAGCTGCTGCGGTGCGTGTAGAGATTGACCTCCCTGAAGGACAATGGATCATCGAAACCAAGCGCACCAGATGGACAAAATCCAACCAATTTTTCCTCATGTTTGACTTTTTGCCCACTACATTCAAGCGTGCCATTCTGGAGCAGCACCTGAAAGAGGGTCTCACCATATATGGCGAAATACAATCCTTTGAGATGCAACGCTTTACACTGATGCCACACCTGTGCACTGGCAAAGCCAGCGGTTCTGACTCCAACTGAGGAGATCGTGAAGGACCTAACCCAGATCCCGCACTCCACTTATATTAATATTGAAGGGCATACCACCCACCCTTTCTGGGTAACCGTAAACAGCACACCCCCCATCTGCACCTACTGTGATGCATTTGGCCATAAGGCACACGCATGCCGCACCAAGGAGGGCACTACATTCCAAAAGCACCCCTCAGCAGCCATGGCCAGCGGGGAGGCTTACTATGAACCAACCACCAATACCAAAGAGGCTTTCCCATGGGGAGCACAAGGCTGCTACCTACAAGTAAAGCCTGTATCCCATCAAGAGCGAAAAAAGGCCAAACAGGCCCGCAGGGCCGCGGCCAAGGAAGCGGCCAAAGTCGCCTCCACTATCCCACACTCCCAACGCCAGGAGGACATCGAAACCTTCACAGCAGAAGCAACTCAGGAATCTCTCAACCAATCAGATTGGGAGGCCCAAGCCAAATGGGCCACTCAATCTGAGGATCTGATGGGCGAATCGATCTCACTGGACCTTTGCAACTAAGCCCCAATTGAAACTGACTTGGTCTCCAACCTAACTGAAATTTTTTCTGACCTGAATTTTGGTGTACTGAACTCATCTGCACCACAAAAGATTTGGTCAACAACGGGGAAACAAAAAAGTGAAGGCAAAAGCCAACGCGAACCTGTCTGCTAAAATTAACAAAACTACTGATAGCGTTGCTGCAAACACCCATGCCGCTGTGAAGGCCCATGGGGATACAGAGGAGGCTGGTGGGCCCAGATGTCCACCCCCTTGCACCTAAGGTGCGATGGGGGAAGCCTTCACTTTAGGGATGTTGAATATCGCCGGACTCAAGGCCTCACCATCCCAGGCTAGGAAACTGAGTTTTTTACAAAAAAATTACCCGTGGACATCCTGGCCATCCAGGAGTCCCACTGTCCATGAGGTTCTGAGGACGCTTGGAAAACCATGCTCCTCCCTTCCCTATCCTTCTGGTCTGAGCACTGTGAATTTCTTGTTCAGAAAAACAATTCTTTAAATTTTTATTGTCAGAATCCTTCCTCGATGGCTGAGTCCTCATTAGCACATTTTTGTGGGCCAACATGGCGCACACTATTGTCAACATTTATGCCCTGACCTGTGCACAAGAGCTCGGGAATTTTTCTCATCAGTAAAATCCCTTTTGCTACCCCCTGACCCTTTTGTAGTTGGCGACATGAACTGTTGGCTAAACACACCCATGGACCATTGGCCTTCCTCATCCCACACCCCCCAGAGTCACATAGAACTTTGCGTTCTAAAGGCCACCCTTGGGTTATTAGACGCGCTGCCATGGAAAGCTCCACTGCTTGAGAACATGATATGCCCTCATGACATGCATTGACCTTATCCTCACGCTGGCGAAATTTTGATCTCATATTTCCCACTTCCACACATCAAATTTTTGATTTCTCTGACCACCAGCTAGTCTCAATAACCTACCACTTACCCGTCACAGTGGCTAGAGCTCCGCATTGGTGCAAACTCTGCCCACCCAAAATTGCATCGCCAGGATTTTCCACTTGGGTGGAATTAATGACTTTGGCAAAAGAGTTTATTACACCATTTTGTGCAGACTCAATTTCCACATGGTCAGCCTTCAAAGAGGATACCATCCGCCATGCTCGCCACCTCTCCTCCTGACACTCACGAGCTACATTGGCTGTCATCTCGCGCGCTCTGGCAGAGTTGGCAACCTGGAGTCCAACATCCTAGACACAGGCTACAGCCCTGCTTGTGGCTGGAAGTGGGCAGAATCAGCCGCACACCTCAACGCGCTTGAAAGGCAACACAAACATTGGGTTTGTGTTCAGTACAAAGCCAAACACATTATAGAGGGAGGCACATGCACCACGTATTTTTTATAAAAATTCTTCGCACTGCACCAGATCTTGGCCTGCACACAAATGTGGAGATTTGATGATTCCGTCGTGGATACACTGGCTGAAGTGGCGATCAAAATAAAAGTATTACTCTGAGCTGTACCAATCTGATCCAATTCAGCTGGCTGAAATGGCGAAATTTCTCGATAGCACTCACATCTGCACCGTTTCCTGATACCTGAAATTAATGAATTTGAATTTTGAATTTTATTCGAATTTTATTTGAGGTGGGCTGACCTGAGGATGATACCACACCAATTAGGGAAGTGAAAAAATGGGAAAGGAGGATAAAACCCAGAAAACCTCCATGCGCGGCGTATGATAAGCCAGGAACTCCATGGACCGCCTTTGCTATTCGCTATCTCAGTTCAGGGCATTGGCGTGCAAAACCAACACAGTCAAAATCGTCCCCTACCCAAATTCCATTACCAGGATTGAACTCGGGAGGCAGTGGTAGAGGGTCCATACTCTACCACTGGGGTATCCTCCCTGAAATTAATGAATTTGATTACTCCAAATGAACTCTGGTCCGCCATCCGCGGTGTACCAAATCAGAAATGCCCAGCCCTGATGGCAATCTGTATGACTTCTATAAGAAGTATTTCAAATATCTATCCCCACTGCTGCTAGCCTCCCTTAACCAGAGCCTTCTGGATACGCGCCTTCTACCAGGAGGGCAAGAGGCCTTCACCATCACACTCTTCAAGAAAGGGGATAAGATAGACCTAGCCAACTGGCGCCCCATTTCTTTAAAAAACACGGATACAAAAATTTTAACTAAAATCATGGCTAACCATTTAGGGATTGTAGCGTCTGCCACCATCTCCCCAGACAATTCAGTTTTATACCCAGAAGATAAATTTGGGACAACGTGCACTCTGTGGCTAATGCATGCCAGTCCACGGCCTCTGGGGCACTTGTATTCTTGGACCAACAGAAGGCCTATGATAGAGTAAACTGGGAATACCTCAGGGCCTGCCTCCACCAATTCCGCTTGCCCCCTTGCTTCATCAACTGGGTAATGCTACTTACGGAATCTGCAACAATGGCAGTGCATGGCTCTGGCTTCCTCACGGAAATAGTCCACTCTCAAAGGGGCCTACGCCAAGGGGACCCCCTTAGCCCACTCTTATATAACTTCAGCCTTGACCATTACTTCAGAACGTGAATGCCCGCCTCACTGGGGTCCATGTACCAGGCAAGCCCCAGTCAAGATGATGGCGTTTGCAGATGATTGTGTGGTCGGGGTGTCTAATGATCAAGATGCACGCGAGCTTGAAGCTCTCATCCAGGAATATTCCTGGGTAAGTAATGCTGCACTGAACGCTTCCAAAACCGAAATCATCCTTCTTGGTCAGTATCAAACCTGCTGGGCCCCTGCGACCAGTGCCCAGCCCGGCCCATCTGCTCGCACACATGCTCGCCTTCCCTACTCACCCCACACCGCCCCACTGGTGCTCCCCTTCGTGCCACGCCCTACCATAGGGCCAGTCCACCATCTGGGCGTGTGGGTGGAGGCAGGTGGATATGCCTCAGCAGTAATGGAGAGTCATATTATAGACAACGTGACGAAGCGCATCGCCTCCCTCAGAGCCCACCCTACTTCCCTTACCAGCAGGGTTGTTTTAGCCAACTCTATGCTCCTCTCCAAAGTCTGGTCTGGAGCCCACGCAATTGCCTTCTCCCCAGGATTTTTCAAATCTATGTATGCCCTTCTACAAGGGTGGCTATGGTCAGGCCGCCCACCACCAGTGCAGCTTGAGGTCATGTTTGGCCCTCATCGTCATGGTGGCATGGGCCTGCTCGACCTTAAAGCCCATGCTACCAAGATCCTGGGCACCTGGATTGCAGCTGTCACCGCCCCTACACTCCCCTCCCAACACTGGTCCCGCGCGGCCCGCTCCAACTTCTCCCGTGCCCTGGCCTTAACAATCCATCGCACCCTCACTCCTAGATGAAATATCTGGCTTCTCACCGATTGGCCACAGCTCCTCACGGTACTGAAACCCACTACAAACGAATCCTCCTCTCCATGTGGAGCACAGAATGGAGAATCTGTATTAATGGACACACAGCCCAGAGAGGCCGCCCCTCTCCTCAGTTCACACAGGAGGTACAGGGGTTACCCATTCAAGATGGCTTGATCCCCACATGGCCCCATGTCCTATCCAGGGTGGACTACCTGGACATGATGGACATCCCTTATTCCCTTGAGACCCAGAAGACTTATTGGAAATACGTACACCATCCTCTGTTGCAGCCTCAAATCCGTTCCCATGTGTGGCGCTGCCTGAGGCGGGTATATCATACAGCTGAGCGCTCTAACGCTTTACACTCATCCCTCGTCGTGTGTGGCCAGTATGGAACGCTGTTCCACCGCCTGGAGAAGTGCCCTACCTCTAAAGTGATATGGCGCGAAGTTCAACGTCTGCTTGGCCAGGATCAAACACATCCCTTCAGTCTGTCAAGAGATATGTTTGCTATATCCATGGTATCCTCACTTTCACCCTCCCTCCGTGCTCTGGTGGTCGCAATCGCCATGTAGACTATCCACACGATTGTCTTGGATGCCATCGCAGGCTCCACCCCCACCCTCCCAGAAGCTGTCCACAGATTCCAGTCCCACTTGGTGGACCACTTCCAGGCGTGGATGTTTGGGTACCTCCCACCGCGTCACCATCAGCTGGTCTCCTCCTGGTTCCCAGTTTGGTTCATCAAATCAGACCCTTTCCTCCACACGTGTTCAATTGTGGTTATGGCCCCTTTTCATGTTCCCTCCTCCTCCCCATAGTGGCATTCCTGCTGGCAACAAGAGATAGCATCTCTTCCCTGGAGTGCCTTCCCTGTTACTATGTTTCTTTTTCCTTCGTGTCTACATTCAGAAGTGTTTGTCCCCTGGTCGGCCTTCCCCACAAAAAATTAAAATTTAAATTAATGGAAATACCACGCGGTCTAATATGAGGGGTTGCTCCCCTGATATACACACACAGTCCTTGATACAGGACAACTTAACTAAGGCCATATGCGATTAAAAACGGGTTGAAGATCATAAGCAACTCCTAGCACACAAAATTAAAGTAAGCTCACACATGCTGCTTGACATGCACCTTTTACGGATGCAGATGCCCTCAAGCAAGTTTTCAAGTAAACACTTAGGTCCTTACTTGTTGGAAAAAAGACTTGGGAATGGCGCTATCTGCTTTAAATTTCCACCCCTCTGGAAGCAGCACTCAGTTTTTCATGTTTCAGTTATACCCTATTCAAGGGGGCAATCCCCTCAGATATAGAGCCCATCATGATTGAGGGTGAGGAGGAAGCTGAAGTGGAGGGCATCTTGGCTTCCCGTTAATTTAAGAATCAGTATAATATCTCATTGCATGGAAAGGCTATATGGGCTACAATAACAGCTGGGTCAGCGTTTGAGAATGTGCCAACTATTTAGAGCTGATCAAGGCTTTCCACGTTATTTATCCAAATGCCCCCTATCCTCCCAAAAAATTGCTACTATATTAGCGATCAAGTTTCCCGAGGACCATAAAAATGTGGCCCTCACTTAGTTCCCTGGTGGTGGCGCCAACCCTTTGGCAAAAGGAAGGGTAATGTATTCTGGGGGAGTGCCCCCTCCACTTAGACCAGGTGGCATTCTTGTTCCCATCAAAAAAGAGGCCAAAAAGGCAAGCTGATCCCCTTGTCTCCCAGGGCGACCTCGCCCATGTGTTGGACAAGTGTTGGGTAACAGCTTACTCTTTAAGGACCCCGCCACCCATCTTGGTATTGACTTCAGTTAAATTAGTATAGCAAATTGAGGGAATTTGAGCCAAAATATAGAAAGTTAATATTCCTATGAGGCATCATCAGAAGAACTTGCCAATGGCATTGGGCAGTGGGAAAATCTGAAATGAGTCCAAAAACCTCACCAAAAATATCAAAAACCAGTCAACATTTTTCAATTTTCCAACGGACGCCAGAGTGACTGGTACAGGTGGGTTGGGTATCCCAAACCTGTTCCCAAACTCATGGGGCCACCCCTATGTGGGGTGACCTTGGGAGGTTCACATTGCCTGTTGGGGGAGACGCCAACACTATAGCCGTTAAAACAAAAGAATATCAGCAACTAGTGTGTCTGTGGATGAACAAACTGTGACTCAGCCCACTGCCAACAATTTCAAAGTTTTAAAAATAATTCATTTTCCCCCTTGTTTAAAGTTCGCTAGGTAGGTGACTCTTGAGGGCCCCAATCCCAAGTTTTACTAAGCTATCCACAAAATAAATCATTTATTTAAGTAGTTGTAACACACTGAGAAAATTGTCTGTCAATTTTCTAAATTTAAATCCAATAAAATTTCCAAACCCTAAATTCAATATTTTCCTAAGATGAAATTCAAACCTCCTATTCTGATCTCATTCTTTCCAACACCCAAACTTATAGGCCCTGGGTCATGTCAGCCTGGTTCATTGCCAAGTTGCTATTTTCTATTATGGCCTATTGGCACTCAATGGTAAAATATCTCGCTGCAAAATAAGACGTCATATAAGCAGCAGGTCCTCTGAAATTTGGGTTTGCTTTTTAGGTGCTTTTGCATCTAGACTGTCAGGCCAGTCTAAACTTTACTTGTCGCTTTCTAGACAAATTCAGTCAGGTTCTGTAACTTTATATTAGGTGATTTTCCAATTTTTTATGTAGATCTCCTACAGATTTCTGCCTCTGGAGAACTGTTTCCCTCAGCGCTGGCTAGCAAATCCGGAATCCATTTCCAGTCAATGACCTTGGAGAGGTCATCAGTCACTTTTAGGATTCTGGCCTTGACTCCAAAGGCTTACAAGGCTTTGCTTTAGTGGGGATTTTAACACCCGGAAATATGTCATTAACTGTGACTTTCTACCCCTGAACAGCATGAGAAGGACCTAGAAGCGGTATTGGCGGCGTTCAAGGAGGCTGATCTTTTTGTAAAGACTTTGAAGTGTGAGTTTTTTAGAAAAGAGGACACAAACTTGGATAACATTGTCCTAGGGCCTTTATTCTATCCCTCCCAGAAATTTCAAGTTATTCTTTCCTGGCCAATGCCTTTCACTCAGAAGCAGCTGTGTAGTTTCCTGGGGACAATTATCTTTTTAAAACAATTCTCGCTGGCGCTTTCCCAGTTGTCAGTGCCTCTACATCTCTTAGCAAGGAAGAATGTTCCATATAAATGGACAGTAGAGTGAGAATGTTCATTTGAGGCGATTAAAAAGGTATTTGTGTTACTGTTAGCCCTAATGTATCCCAATAAAACCCATCCTTTCATCGTTTCTTATGATGCTTCAGCAGCTGTGGTGAAGACTATTCTGCTTCAGGAGCATAATGAGGTGTAACATTTTATCAATTATCTCTTGCGAAAGTTTACAACCACAGAACAAACCTGGGTCATATATGACATGAGGCTCGCCGCTGTGTTGTGATCCCTTAATCGCTAGCTTTACCTTCACAGGGTGCACAGCATATAGTGGTGGTTTGGTTAGAACACCAAGCCCTAATGTGCTTCAAAAACCCCAGAAACTGGCTCACCATCAGGCTCATATGTTTTGGGACCTGTTAAGTTTTTTTATACAAGTTTATAAAAGGGGAATTAAAATTTCCCTGACCTGCTGAGTCATAACCATTTCCTGAGTCTGATGGGGAAAGAGACACTAAAGTTGACAATGGTGATTTCTCCCACTCAGACTCTTGCCATTTCTGTCATGACCTCTGATGATTAACGTAAGACAGAGCTTCCAATCTGGGTGTGTAACAACCCAGTGGAAAGCCCAGAAAGCCAATGGAATAGCAGTTCTGATCACTTGTGAGAGGGATTCACTATGATTCTTGTGGTGGAAATAAAAATTTAAGAACATACTAAAGGTCAACATAACAAACCAAAGGCTGCAATTTGGGCAACCGCAGGTCTTGCTGGGGCATGTCCCAAGGGTGGGATAGGCAATGGGATGCCCATCCTCCTGGGTTTGAAGTTGGTGACTTTGGGCTCTTTTTAAAAATCTTCTGGTACTTGTGCATCATAATAAAAACTCTGAAAGTTATTATATCCTCAAAATTATGAAAATCCCTAATGGGTTTACAAATCAAATTAATCAATTCAACTGTCAGGAGGCCTTGGATTTGCCTTACACCCATTGAGTGGTTTCACAATGTTTTGAGGGATCAGGGACATCATCGGGATGGCAGATCTATTTTAAAAATTAATTTGGGCTGGATTGGCACTTAGTGAGATGGCCTGGATAGTCCAGTGCCTGAGTACCAGCTCATGATAGTGAGGACGGCCATTTCTCGCCACTGAATGGAGAATCACAATTAGTGAAGACGGCCTCATTCTCCCAAATTGTGCGAAACTCCCAGCAGATTGGCGAGGCAAATTAGTAAAATTTTTTAAACTATTTCATGAAGTGGGAGGTGGACCTGTAGCTTGTCCGCCCGGTGCCAAAGGAGGAGAATATCATTGAGAAGTGTTCAAAAGATCTTTAAACTCTTCCTATGATGTGGATTGGCATCATGCGCCCACGGCGAAATATTTGATCATCATGATAACCATATTTGGAGGGCCACTGGATTGATGGCTTGATGATCCCACTCAACAAACATTGGCCCTAAAACACAGATTTTTGCGCTACCCACTGGGTTAGTGATAGTATAATGAAAAGAGGCGGAGTCCATGGAGTAGATTTGGGTAAAACTCAGATTTTTCTAAAACTCATGAATGAAAATGCACTATAACTGCTCCTTCCAAAAGGCAGTTACATTATATGCGAAAATGGGAAAAATGGGGTCATTGGTGTGTTCCTAGATAGGGGCAGCTGACGTTCTCATGAATGCCCAGCCTGGTCTTTGGGGCGTCGTCAATTAACTTAAGCACTAGGTTGTAAAATCTTTGGAAACGTAATTTCCTGATCTTCCAAAGAGGGGCCCTCACTAGTCCAAACTTAAATGGATTTGTTTGGATCAAAGGTCTGGAATAATTGGATACCGCCAAGGTCTATTTTAATAATTTTTAAAAGTTTTTTGAGAACAGTTCCTCAAATCAGATTGTCATTCCCAGACCAAGAATTTCGGATTTTATCTTTAAACAGGTTTTCTGACTCAGGAACCATTTCCTGAGTTTTAATGTCAATTTTCTTTCTTCCAAGGAGGTTAGGGATGGCGGGGTGGAGGCCATAGAAGGGTGGAGGTGCTGTTGGTGACTTCTGGCCTGTATTACCTCCTGCAAACTTCTTTTATCTTTTCAACAAGGGAAGAAGTGGCCAAGGGTAATACTGAGGAGGGATCTTTTGGGACAAATGCGTTTACCCAACATTCATATATCACATTTCTTAAGCCCCCCAGTTAAGCCAAGGGCTCAACAGGGGCATTAAGTCCATTTTTCTTTCTAGAAGGGATCTTTTCCTGTCCAACCCAAGAGGTTGAGTCTCCAGACTTACAATTCCCTCTCCTGAAATTTATAGGGTGGACTGGGCACCAGAGCCATTGATATCCCAGATACTGGAAGGCCGAATGGCTGCTTGAAGGGAATAGAATTGCTCAATTAATTGGGTTCAATGGGTCAATAGGTTACACATTATTCATTAGCGGAGGGCCAGATTTTGTTCTAAGGTAGTGTTTGAGTTTCCCTTCATCTCTTTGAAAAGTAATTTCTGTCTCTTATGATCCCAGCGGGTGGTCATCTGAGAACAAAATGTGTCTAAATCTGATCAAATGTACAATTAACTAGCCAGGTATTTCCAAGGATCTGGCCTTTTGAATTGCTGATTGCATGATGTGCATGTGCGCCAAGTCTAATGGATCAAGAAGTAATGGTCTCCTCCATCCCCTGCAGCAAGCACAGTGTCCGTGGACCCTGGTATTCATCGAATTCATTGTTGAGCACCACAGTTTTAATGGATTCAGGGAATTATGGTGGTTGTGGACCGCTTTATAATATTTTCACTTTTTGTAACTTTGACATTGGCCATTACCTCTAAAGAGACAGCCCAGCTCTTTGTTCGCCATGTTTTCTCTATGTTCAGTTTACCCCAAGAGGTGGTAAGTGACTGGGGGCATCAGGTTACCTCCCATTTTGGGATGCTTTTTGGGCCATTTAAAAAATCAAGCTGTGCCATTCCACGGTTTACCACCCTCATTCAGATGGTCAAACTGAGAGCGCAAATCAGATCCTCAATTAATACCTCCATTGATATACCTCTGCCATGAAGGACACCTTAGACGCTGGCCTTCCCCTGGCGCAATTCGTGTATAACAATACCTCTCATTTGTCAATGGGGTTTCTACGTAAGAAGACACCCTGGGGTACAACTCTTCTTTCCTTGTGGGTCCCTCCCTTCGCCCTGAGGTAAATGCCGCTGCAGAACATCTGCATCAGATCTAGTTACACAATTACTGGTTTGGGAACATATAAATTAAAAAAAATAAGTGATTATAAAAGGTTTACATATCATAAACGCCTCCTCACTAATGGGATAAAATGGGGTTTATTGGCCAAGCTTGATAAGCGCCACCTGAGTATAAAGGTTCATTTTTGGAAGTTTGCGAGCAAGCGCTTGTACTCTCATGCTTTTCAGGAATATTTAGGCAACGTGGCCTTTTGGTTGGCTCTACCCACTCATTGGAAACATCAACCCATCTTCCATGCTTCCCAGTTTTTGCCATTTAAAGGCATGAAACCTATTGATCCTGAACTTGTTGTGATTAAATATGTGTCAGACACGGAATAAAAGGCCATTATGGTGCCCCATCAATATTTTTCTATTAATTCTGGGAAGGTTGACCAGGGGAAGAGCACTTCTGATATATTGGGGATAAACTAATTAACTGGTAAAATTAAAGACACTCCAGAGGGTCTGAAGCCCCTCTTGTTGTCTCCAGGGCCACCAAGTTTAGAATGGTAGGGGGTTCATGCTGGCTTATCCTTGGATGCAGCATGAGCGAAGGAAAGAATCAAACTATAGGAACCATATGGGGGGCAATGTATTGATTATCCTTCTGTTACGTGGGGTCATGTTTCCAAACAACCATGCTTGGAAATATTCCAATATGTGGTATTGAAAAAAATTGATGGCTTCTTAGATTTTAGGCGTTGACTCTGTAAACGATTCCAGTACTATCATATGGATCGTCCATAGTGCTATTGCTACTATTAACGCTCAGAGGGATGAGTGGATAGGTGACTCCATGTTTAGAGCGAACATGTTCCTAGTTAGACTAAATAATTGTCCACTTTCTTGGTGGAATAGGTGCATGACCTCTCTCCATATAGCCACTGATGTTGGACATTGTTCTAAATGGTGTACTAGGCTTCCATATTGACCACATGTTGTACATGAGGAATGGGCTGCATTTGACTGTTCTGCTGTGCAGTATACTCTACTAATGAATCTCCACACATGTGCTCTTATCCTGGGTTGAAGTAATGAGTGATGTGTGTATCTTTAGACTCTTCTTTGGGTCTCAGGTTGTATGGTATATTCATGTGATCCAGTTAATCAATCCTGGCTATGGTACTCGAATTTCTGCATATTATGTTAACTGTTTTTTTGGCCTTTTTTCCTGTCTTTGAGTTAGCCTTGGGCGTCCTTGGTATCAGATTTGGCCACACATTTAAATCTTTTACTCTTCTCTTCTCATGGCTAGAAGTATTCATTTAAAGTGTGCAGGAGTGCCATGTGGTCCTGCAGCTGTAGGATGAGACGTCAGATACTTGATTAATGTGCTTGGGTGTTCTGGGTTTCTTAATTGGAGTGCTCGTGTAAAGTTATATATTGATGTTCTGGACCAATGTATATCTGGAAGATTTGGGCTAGTCACCTGAGCTATCCAGGATCCTAGTATATGGGTCGCTTGCACTATAAAATTAGTTAGCCCCATACCTCCGTTCCTCCTAGTGCCAAAAAGGGTTTCTAGGCGTACAGGAGGGTTGTGGTTGGACCAAAGACATCCTTGTAATAAGGCATAAATTGTATTAAAGAATGCTGGAGAGAAAGCAATTGTATGGGCCATAAACCAAATAATTTTTATATTACCATGAAGTTGGCTACCATGACCCTTCCAATTAGACTGTTTGATGACTGTTATAAAATTGGACAGTATCATTAGGATCTGCCATAATGTTCATACAGGTCAAACCCAATGAACAACAGACAGACAATGTGGGAATCGTTGGCCCTTCAGACACACTTGAGAATATATTATAAAATAAAAGATTTCTCCCCATGACTCTTTTATTTATTTTAATAAATAAAGCGACCTCTTGTTGTTCCGCTCTCTCTACTATAATCAACCTAACACTTTCAATCGCCCATATCGCTTATATACAGCAGCTTTGGACAATACCACTCTTATAGCTTGGACTATTCTATTCTATAATTCTCCTTGATTTTTGGTTTGTTATTCTCTAGCTCGCTATAGCCCTAATTGTAGGCAAATTAATTCATATTTGTCATGATGTCAATATCACCTTATTGCTTTGTTTAGAGGCGATCCAATAATAGCTCATTATATCCCAATATTGCCTCATCTTGAGGCACTCAAATAGTTGTGATAAATATCATGTTTTGTGGATTCTTTCCAATCCATCCTAGCGGTCTCAAATTATCCTCCAGTCATATCAAAATTGCGAAATTACCCCCTCCTTGACTGGAATAAAGCTTATATTGCCTTATTTTCAGAGGAACTTCTCATGCGCTTGGTTAATGATATGATCACTTGTAGGGTCCTTGAAGGTATATGCATTAACCCCAGTTTTCTCAATAACTTCGAATGAACCAATCCAAATACTGGCCAGCTTGTGTTTCCGGACAAACCCATGTTGATCATGAAAGAGAACCATATCACCTTCTTTGAACTCCGCCAACCTGCTATGCCATACCTGATCAGCAGCCTGATACCTGATATTTTTGGCTAAGCTGAAGGAATATGATTCAGTTTGCAATTAGATCAGAGTGTTTGCAAGGCTAGTCAAATAGTGGTGGGGTTCCATTCTGCTGGTGTCTCTTACACACAAATAAAATAATGCCAAAAGAGCCAGGTGTCAGCTGTATAGTAGTTGGAAGGGGCTCTTTTCCATGGCATAATGGTAACTAATGTTTTAGGCAAACGCAGCAGTGGAAAGGAGGGAATTACAATTGGAAGATCGATCTATCACTATTTTTCATAGTATGTTCACCAAAGTCCCATGAACCAATTTTACTATTCCATTGAATTCAGGGTGGTATGGAGTCGTCAGAACCCCACGGATACCCATAAGCTCGTTCAGTTTGGGGAGGATATGCAAAGTGAAGTTGGTTCTGTTATCAGTGAGAATGAACTGAGGGCAGCCATGTTGCTGGATAATGCATTCCATTAAGAACTTGGCCACGGTAACCGCCCCAAAATCCCATATCACCCTCGCTTTAACCCACTGGGTCAAGTGGTCGATAGCCACAAGAATGTACTTACACTGGTTGGCTCCTTTTGGCAAGGGACCAACGACATCAAGAAAAACCGTGTGCCAAGCAAAATGTGGTTTCACTAACCAGTATGAAGTCTTACGGTGGAATGGCTTCTCCACTTGGCAATGATGGCAACAAGAAATGGTTTTTATCACATCAAAGTTCATGATTTCCCAATAGTAACAAGGGCGCAACAAATCCATTGTCTTGAGCACCCCACCATGTCTGACTGCCTTGTGGGTGCTCATAATAATTCCCAGACATGTTGAGGGTCATAAAAAATTCACCGTAGAATCGGAAATCTACTTGTACAGTTCCCCAATTCTTGAAGGTATTCAATTGCATCTCATTTAACGCTTTGATCACTTGTGGCGGTTCTTCATCATATTTTATACTGAGCATCTTATCATACATCATGTCACTGAGGTCTGCCATCATGGCAACAGTCAGAAGTCAAGATAAACAGTCAGCATTCTGATTCTTTACTCCTGGGTGGTGAAGGATCTTGAAGTCAAAAGCCTGAAGCTTAAAAGCCCATTGAGCCAAACAGCCTTCAGTTTCTTTGAGGTTCTTCAACCATCGTAGTGATGCATGATCTGGTACAACTTTAAACCTTACCTCATGCAAGTAGACTCTGAATTGCTTATATGCATAGATCACCACCAAGCACTACCGCTTGGTAACAGTATAATTATGCTCATGGCAGTTCAGATTTTGACTACAGTACAAGATGGGATGCTCCTCTCCCTTGTCGTCTTTCTGAAAAAGTACTGCCCCAACAGTGGAAAGGGACTCATCCATCTGAATAATAAACAATCTCTCAAAGTTCAGATAGTGTAACATCAGTGCACTGGTCAGCGCCGTATGAAGTGTATCAAAAGCGTATTGATGACGTTCTATCCATTTGAACACAGCATCCTTTTTTAACAACTCGAATATTGGCCCCCCAATACAGCTAAAGTTAGGGATTTAGCGCCAGTAGTAACTGGCCATTCCCAAAAATACCTGTATGTCGCATTTACTATTAGGTTTAGTCATTTTGCTGATGGCTTCCAACTTAGCCAGCTGTTTTCAGCCCTTTAGAGTCTACCACAAACCCCAGGTATTCCAACTGATCTTTGAAGAAGTTATATTTTTGAGGGTTAAATTTGATATTCGCCTCAGCAAGCTGGCGGAATAATGCTTCAAAATGATCAAGATACTATGAAAATGTTTGAGAGAGAATGTTAATATCATCGAGGTATGCAAGGACGCATGACAGCTTCAGGTCGCCAATAATAGTGTCCATGGCTTACTGAAACGTAGCCGGGGCGTTACACAGCCCTTGAGGCATCCAAGTTGGTTGAAAAGGCCTTTGGAGGTGATTATGGCACATTTTTCCTGTTCTACCATGGGTAGCTCGATTTATCAGCAACTGGATATCAAGTCCATCGCTGAAAAATTAATGGGCTCACCCTAACCAATCCAAAGCATCATCACTCCTTGGCAAAGGGCACAAATCTTTTTTTATAATACTGTTAAGCTTCCAAGTCCATTAATACATGGTTGGTGCCATCCTTTTTTTTACAGTCAGAATAGCCGAAGCCCATGGACCCTTGGATGGTTTGAGCATCCCATGCTCCAGCAACTTGTCATTTCATTAGTGACAACATATTCCACTGCACTTAATTGGCGAATTGGCCAAGACCTTATAGGGGATGATCTCCTGTGTCTACTCGATGGACCACCCCATGAGCACACCCTAAGTCGTGATTGTCAACAGCAAAAATCCCCTTGTACTGCTGAAATAAAGCTATTGCTTGGTCTTTTTGTTCTTCTGATAGCCCTAATAGATTACTCCGCGGTACCACCATCATTACGCCAGCTGTTGCCTCGACTGGTAGACCAAATTCATCCAGAGACCCAAAACCATGAACCTGAAGGACCTCGTCTATTGGAAACAGATGTAAATACGCTACAATTTGGTGTTGGCGGATTTGCATTGGCTTGCTCTGGAGGTTTGCTAACAAAACTTTAATCTCTCCATGTCCCAGAAGTATAATCCCTGGAGCCATATGTGGCTCAAACTTTGTTTGATAATAGAGCCCAATGCCTTCCCATATAGCTCAACAGGCACTTCTACCTCTAACTTGGTGTTCACTAAAATTTGATGTCTAGAAGGAATAGATATGGGCCCTGCAGATCGTAGAGGTATCCCTTGATATTCATATATCTGCTGGGGAAGGGGCTGAGTCTTGTTTTTTAGTAAATGATAGCTTATGGCTTCACCCCATCACTATATGCAAGATTGATATGGCTCATGTGCACTGGACCCCTCGATACTCTGATAGAGGTGAAGTATAACGGGATCCACTGACCCAGAATGGTGAGGGTCTCATCTGTCATACTAATGACAGCCCTAAATTGGCGCAGGAAAGTGGTTCCAATTAGCAGTCGTAGTTTTTGGTTGGTAGCACAATCACCAGAGCTACAACAACAATGGACCCAAAGCGCAGAGGTAGCGCACTGTAAGCTCCCTCAGAGATGGTGCTTTCTGATCCAGCAGTTCCATACACCATTTGATGGGCTACATCAAGTATTAATGTCAACTTCGCCATCAACTTAATGGAAACTATGTTGACTGGAGCGCCAGAAACTATTATAGTGCAAACTCTATTTTTGCTATAAAAATATCACAGTACGTACACTAGGAATAAGAAGAATATTAACTGTTTAATATGTGAACATTTACACGATCTCTTTTTTTAAAGAAAACTCATTATCCCCCCACCAACTTTGTGATATTTTTTGACAAAGGCGTCTACCAGAAGGGCGACATTTACTCCTTTCAGAGTTGGCGCATCTGTGGCAGAATTCAGCTTGTCTGAGGAAGCTTGATCAAGAATCTGACTGGCATACGGCTTCAGTTGATTCTGAGAATTATTTTGTCCGCCGTGGCCTTGGCTTGAGCTCATGTTACTACGTTCACTCCTCCAACTGGATGCTAGTATAAAATTCCATCTTCGTGCTGAGGGACTTCTGCAGGATATACTACTATTGATCCATGGACATTTTGGGTTGGAACATCGGAGCTAGAGGTTCCCATCTATACTCTGCTCCATCTTTTCCCTGACAGTATTGATCTAGTATACGTAGTTCACACGGCGTTATGGCAGAATTTTGACAATTGACCAGGGCGGCCATATTCATAGCAGTTAACCCCATAATAGCCACGTCCTTGATTGTCATAAGAGGGTCCAGATCGGAAAGTTTTGGGGTCATTTGGTGTAACCAGGACCAGGTTGGTAAGATGATTGTTGACGTTTAGCGTATCTAGGTCCTAGTTGGTAGCTAGGTTGCTGACAGTTTTCGTGACCAGCCCATGGGCGCTGATCTAACTGTTGGGTATAATTTGGCCAAAAATGAGGTGCAGAGTTATAGTATGGTCAAGGATTGCTAAGTGGAGTATGAGCCAGATGAGAGTATTCTCCTGAATAAGAGGGTAAAGTAGAGGCGGCAGTCTTCTGTTCTATATTCAGCGGTGGAAAGTTAGGGATATGTGATGGAAAACTGTACAATCTTGAGCAGAGGTACGTCATTATCCAGAAGTGGCGAAATGGCATTGTGAAGCTCTCAGTATGGCTTCACTGTGGAGGTCATGGTAATACACATGTCAGCTTCCGCTAAGTATCCTGCCACAATCAGCATGCGAGCTTCCATTGTAAATCAATCAGTGAACTCCAGGAGATTCTCATTTCAGTAAAATCCGATCATTAAGTATCCCACTTTCTGCTGTGACATCTTTGAGGAACCCCCAAACAGGTAAAGCACAGTATCTTTTACATCCCTATAGGTGACAGAGCTACTTGGAAGGTTACAGGTGACTTGATTGGTGCTCCCGACATCCAAAGTGGATATCAACAGTTTAGCCTTTCATCTATCAGATGCACCTTCTGCCACAAATTCAAACCATTTGAAGAAGCCATGGATATTCCTATTTTTTTCAGGGAAAAGCCTGACATGAAAGATATCCTTGAGATATCAGTTCTTATTGATAGAATATATGATATATGTAATCAGCTTAAACAATCAAAGATGATAGCAAAGTCACATAGCAGACGAATAATGAGTCATATGAGTCGACTCAAGACTATTGAACTTGAATCAAACATCCGAACACCTGGGGCCAGGTCTTAGTAGTCCTAATTAGGCATTTGACTACTATTCTAAGCTTTGGTTATCTAAGACAGAAAGAGCCTAAAGAATCTAAAGCTAGATAAGAATCAAGTAAGCCCTAAAGCTAGTTTGTTTAGTTTGAAAAGTGTATATAAGATGAATATTTCTAAAATCATTCCTTGCAGTCAATAAAGTTAAAATGCTTTTAAATACTTACTTGATTTACTTGCTTGTGATCCCTAGTAAAGTAAAAGGATCTTATTATCAAGCATATATCAATTAAACAACTCTGAAAAACCAAATAATTCCTCTAACTCAATTCCACAATTACTCACTGTCACTGGTATCTTGGCCCTAACAAGGGTTGGACTAGCTGAAGCTCTACAACCTATATTAGGGCTCAACAGACCTTTATTTATAGCTGTTATATTTTTTATCCGCATCCTTCCCTTGTTATACTGGACTCTTAGCTCAGGCATGACAAGTTTACGAGTTGCTATGCCAGACTGGGTTAAAGATATTCCATTCCCTGACATATTGACTGCCTACCAAACAAAATATTACCCCCTTTTCCTTATGCTACTAGGCGCAATAAGTGTATATATTTTGTTAAAGGCCTATAGTAAAATTAAGGCGCGCTTAAATTTTTCTGAGTCTCAATCAGATAAACTAACAAGGAACCCAGAAAGACCCAGCCAAGCGCATACTGTGACAGTAGCTAATCATACTATTCCCTTTAGCTCCACAGTAAACTTTCCTGAAAAGTTGACACTCTCAACTATAAAGATTGGACTGGCTTTATTTAGTGCACAATTCAAAATTTACCCTGACACTTATCACAATGATGCATGCAAAGTTCTGGCAATAGGTTCTAACTCACTGGGGATGCATATAGTTGGTTTGTAAATGCTCGTGAAGAAGATGAAAGTCTATGCACTGATTATGAGTCTTTTAAAAGTCGAATTTTAGCTGCTGCAACACCAATTGAATCAAGATCACAAGCACGTATAGCTCTACTGAAGCTAAGACAGGAAGATCAAGCTATGGGGTCTATATAGAATAAAATTTGATGCGTTTTATAAAGCTGATTTAGAATCTGAGATGGGTTCACTTCTCTTTCGCCAAGGCTTAAATGACTTTTGGACAGAATTGGTTAAACATCAACCAATCACTATGCCTCTTCAGGATTTGATTGAGACCACAACAAATCTGATGATTGAAGCACCTACTAATTCAAACAAAAATAAGGAAAAGATCTTATCAGAAAAAACTATCAACAACGTTGGACCAAAGAAAAGCTATGTTATAACTGCCAAAAGCCTGGTCATTATGCAAATGAATGCTCAGAAAAACAGTTTCTGCTAAATCTCCATTAAAGAACAATGTTCAGCCTTATCCTATTTTATATGTAGCTCTAAGCCATGATGAATATAAAGAATGTACAGAGGCTTTAATAGATACAGAAGCATCTAGAAATTTTATCTCTGAGAAATTACTAGAAAGTTTAAAATGTACAAAAGGAATTGAATCTCTTGATGTAACTCTTGGGAATGGGGAGATTATCAACACCTATCGTTTTGATCATCCCATTAGACTTCATATTGGTTCCTATACCTCAGATGCTGAGTTCTGGGTGCTTAAGGAAACTACTCAACAAGTAATACTTGGTTATAACTAGACATGTCAGATGAAACTTCAGTACCAGTTTGAGAATCATGCCATTGTTGTTAGCTTTAATGGGAAAAAGGAAAATTGGCCTTTGATTAAAGCAAGATGCTCCGGGCTATTAATTGCTGATACTCCGATTATAGAGTTGGAGGCATGTAAAGCAACTTTTCCTAAGTACTTAAGACAATGGAATTCAGTTTTCAGCGAAGAGGAAGCCAATCAACTACCCCAGCATAGCCTATTTGATCATGCAATAGACTTGATTCCAGGAAAACAGCCTACTCATGGCCCAATCTACAGCTGTAATCAACGGTAACAAAAATCTTTGCGAGAATACTTAGATACCATGTTAATCAAAGGTTTTATCAGAGTTTCAAGATCCCCATGCTCATCACCACTTTCATTTGTGAGTAAGAAAGATGGAGGTTTACGTCCATGTGTCAATTACCAGAAGCTTAATGATATCACTAGAAAAAACAGGTATCCCTTACCTGATGCAGACCACCTCAGTAAACAATACTCTGAGACAACAATATTTTCAAAAATTGAAGTTAGAGATGCATTTAATCAAATCCAAATAAAAGAAGGAGATGAGTGGAAAACTGCCTTTAAAACAAGATTTGGCCTGTATGAATATCTTGTAATGCCATTTGGTTTATGCAACGCACCTAGCACATTCCAACAGATGATCCATACTTACTAGGAGGCTACATGGAACAATTTTGTGTTTCTTAGATGATATCTTAGTATACAGTAAGTACAAAGAGGATCATCTCAATCATCTTCAATTAGTATTTGAAAATTCAAAAATTAATTTGCATGTTAAATTATCAAAATGCGAGTTTGCACAAGAAGAAGTAGAATTCCTTGGTTATGTAGTAAGCAAGTACAGGTTTACAATGACACCAAGTAAAGTTGATGTTATTACTTCTTGGCCTATACCAATTAGCAGAAAGGAGGTGAGAAGCTTTTCTTAGGCTTAGTAAACTTTTAGAGATTATATCAAAAACCTTAAAAACAATTGCATTACCTTTAACGCAACTCACCTCTGACAATGTAAATTTTTAATTGGTCATCAAAGGCAGAAAGATCCTTTAATGACTAAATAAAGCATTTACTACAGCACCAGTTTTAGCAATTCCAGACTATGAGAGGCCATTCGTGCTTGAAACCGATGCCTCTGGATTTGCACTTGGAGGTGTTTTACTACAGGAGGGGGATGGTAATAGGCTTCGCCCTATAGCCTACTACTCAAAGAAGTTTATCCCAGCCAAATGTAATACTCTATTTATGATAAAGAGATGTTAGCCATTGTTCAGACCTTAAAGCATTGGAGAAGATAATTATGCGGGGCTAAACATCCAGTTACCATTATGACTGATCATAAAAACTTAACTTACTTCTTCTCTCTTCAGCAACTGAATCAACGTCAATCCAGATGGGCTCTCACATTAGCTGACTATGAGCTAGAAATTGGTTATAAACCAGGAATAATTAATGTAGTCCCAGATGCTTTAAGTAGAAGATCAGAAATTATCCAGATGAAGGGGAGATAGAAGACTACAATACTCAAGTCTTACTAAAAACAAAAAAAAATCAGATCAACTTTCTCACCTTGTCCTAATTAAATGGGAGGACAAATTGATCAAAGCCCGGGAAAAGACTCTTTTTGCCAGAAAATCATATCTGATTTAAAGAATACCAGCAATAGCATTTGGTACCAAAAGTGTATTTACTTAAAGGATATCTTCTAATTTGGAAACAGTGTCTCTATATACCTGAAGGTCCTCAACGGCTAACTATATTACGTGAATACTATGACACAAGCATGGCAGGCCACCCTAGAAGAAATAAAATGATTTCACTTATTCAGAGAACATACTTTTGACCTGGTTTGATAAATATGTGATCAAGTACCTAGCGGTTGTGAGACCTGTTGTCATACAAAGGCTAGAAGAGGACAACCACAGGGCTTACTGAAACCTCTAAGTATGGTGACAAAATATGGGAATCAGTTTCCTTGGATTTTATAGTTGAGTTACCAAATTCAAATGGTTACAATGCGATTTTAGTAGTTGTTGATAGATTTACAAAGATGGCTCACTTTATACCTACTAAAACATCTGTAACAGCTAAGGAAACAGCCCAATTATTTATAAAAAATGTCTTTTTTACACGGCATTCCCAAAGAAGTGATAACAGACCGTGGCGCTCAGTTTACATCAAATTTTTGTAATCAAGTAATGAAGGACCTAGGTATTAAAAAATGTCTATCCACTTCATATCATCCTCAAACTGATGGACAGACAGAATGCGCAAACCAAGTATTAGAGCAGTATCTAAGATGCTATATGAATTCTGAACAAATAATTGGGAAGAGCTTCTAACAATGGCTCAGTTCTGTTATAATAAATCGGACCATACTTCTATAGGTATGTCACCCTATAAGGAAAATTATGGTTATGATGTAAATTGGGGACCCAATTTCACCTAAATCTCAGAAAACCCAACAGGTAGAGACTTTATTAAAGATACTCAACAAACTCATGCCTTATGCATTGCAAGGCTAAAAAGAACAATCATGACATATAAGGATTTTTCTGATAAGAAAAGAGTACCTGGAAAGATCCTAGAAATTGGAGATGAAGTTTACTAGATGCAAGAAATGTACCTATAATTGTTCCATCACGCAAATTACACACCAACGAATAGAACGTTTTATGTTAGAGAAAATTATAGGTAAGGTAGCATATCAAATAGCATTACCAAGGAATGGAAAATCCACAATGTATTTCACCAATCCCTTTTACATAAGAAAGATGGTATCTCTCTACGCCATCAACATATCAGAACAGCTGCCCCTCCATTGATTATAGGAGAGACTCCAGATTATGAAGTAGAAGTAATCTTTAAAAGTAGGAAGTATTATGGAAAGATTCAGTACCTGGTAAAATGGGTAGGGTACCCTGTTGAAAAAAGTACTTGGGAACCAGAGGAAAACCGTAAAAATGAAAAGAATCTACTTCAAGATTGGAAAAAAGAAAGTTGCAGATGGCTTCAGCCTTGTTGGGGGATGATTTCAGGCGAACAGCAAGTAAGAATTAGACTGGCCTTCCATCTCAGATGCTAGAGCATCTGAACGGTAAACCAGAATGCCTAAGGCACTGCTGTTGATATGACGAATATGGAACAAGAAAGGAGTTTCACCAGTATCTGCCAGTGAGCCAGAATTTTGTAGAGGCATAAAATAAAATACCAGACAACCATGGCCATTAAGCCTAAGGGTATGAGAGTGTCAGCGGGAAAGGTGGCTTAATTCTCAACATATAAAGACTAAATTTTGGGGAAGGTTTTATTTAATGGAAAATTTAAAGAAGAAAAATTGACCAACAGTTTTCTCAGTGCGATGAGACTGATTAAATAGTTGTCAATTTGAAGGGAAACCAAGCCAGGTGTGGCTCCCGCAAATCTTATCTAACTGGCGAATTATTTGGGAATGGGTGGGTTAGTTCCCTGGGAACTGACATTAAAAAACTCAGCGATGGGCCAAGTCACTGTTGGTTTGATTTGAACGTTTGAACCAAGGCTTGTCTACATTTCTGACAGTTGGTTTGACAGTGTTTAGCCCGACAAGTGGCGGGGATCCCCCAAGGCCACCCCACATAGGGGCGGGCCCATTTGGTTGGGAACAGGTTTGGGACGCCCAACCCGCCCATGCTCAGTCGCTGGGCTATTCATTTGGTCAGTGGCATTGCATCAGGCGCAACACCTGATTTGCCATCAGGAAGCTTTGAAACCTTGTCAATGGTGTCCGATGCTATTACCTGCCCATCAGGGGTGATGCCTGACAGATTTGGGAGGGGGGAGAATTTTCTGATTATCATGTTAACCAAATTGCAACCGTTAGGCATTCTGGCCAATATATATGTCTTCATACCTTTTCGACCTTTTGAAATCTGAGCATTGGGCTGTTTGCAGCTAGAATTAGTTGTAATTAATTTCATTTTGGTGATCTTGGTGCAGATTTCACTGATTCCTTGTAGCAGTTCAGCTGAGAAGAGTGTGGGTACCAGAAGCGGGATCCAAAGCGGAAGGGCTGTTACCCAGCATTCATCTACCATGTGAGCGAGGTCGTCCTGAGTAATGAGGGGTATGGCCATCCTCTTTGGTACCTTCTTTCTTGGAAATGGGAAAATGGCCTGATCAACGCCAAGAGGATGTTCCCCGGGACTTACAGATAATGTCAGGGAAAGCCTGACCTGAAAGATATCCCTGAGATATCAGTTCTTGTTAATAAAATTTTTGATAAATGTAATCAGCTTAAACAATCAAAGATGATAGCAAAGTCACATAGCAGACGAATAATGAGTCATATGAGTCGACTCAAGACTATTTAATTTAAATTGTTCATCTGAACACCTTGTGCCAGGTCTTAGTAGTCCTAACTAGGCAGTTAGATACTATTTTAAGCTTTGGTTATCTTAGACAGAAAGAGCCTAAAGAATCTAAAGCTAGATAAGAATCAAGTAAGCCCTAAAGCTAGTTCAATTAGTTTGATAAGTGTATATAAGCTGAATATTTCTAAAAATCATTCCTTGCAGTCAATAAAGTTAAAGTGCTTCTAAACACTTACTTGATTTACTTGCTTGTGATCCTTAGTAAAGTACAAGGATCTTTATTATCAAGCATATATCAATTAAACAACTCTGAAAATCCAAATAATTCCTCAAACTCAATTTCACAATTACCCACTGTCACTGGTATCTTGGCCCTAATAAGGGTTGGACTAGCTGAAGCTCTACAACCTATATTAGGGCCCAACAGACCTTTATTTACAGCTAAATATTTTTTATCCGCATCCTTCCCTTCTTATACTGGACTCTTAGCTCAGGCATTGCAAGTTCACGAGTTGCTATGCCAGACTGGTTTAAAGATATTACAGTCCCTGACAATTTTGATCAAAGGAGGTAGTTTCTCAATAATAACCTCCTTATCCTGTTTGCAGCTTTTTGTCCCATACTGAGGAATGGGTCGATATCTAAAAGCAATTTACTGATAATAATTTAGACCAGCGGAGATTGGGATGTCCGCCGCTTCAGGGGTAGCGTGGCCTTCTGACATGGGCGGCACTGTCATTACTTGAGGGAATTGGTACTCCAACTCATATTCATATCCAGTACTACCAAACTGGGTGTAGTAGCTCTGACCAGCGTCATATTCTTCCTCATATGATGCCCCCTTGATGGTTTTCCTCGTCCCAGTGAGAAGACTGAGAGGTACTGATCAATATACGCTCTGCGCATTGCAGGCGTTTGTTAAAATCATCTAACCAGTGGCAAGTTCCTTGTTTTTTTGTCCCAAAATTTGCATTTGGCTAAATGTGCTATCAAGCTGGTGTAAGACATCATTTCGTTCTTGAAGAAGTTCATCCTGATTTTTGAGCACTGAATCTAAGGTAAGTTTGAGTTCCTCATGCCAGGCTGGTGCAGTGTTTTGTGAAGATCCTACAGCAACACAACTGTGTAAGACATGGCTGGCGACTGGAGTTTTGTAGTACTTGATGCTTGATCAATGGGCCCCCTGTAGTGAGCACCATTGTTATAAAATTGGATGGTATCACTAAGATCTGCCAAATTGTTCATACAGGATGAACCCACTGAACAACAGACAGACGATGTGAGGATTGTCAGTCCTTTAGACACACTTGAGAATATACTAAAAATAGGAGCAATTACCCCACGACTCTTTTATTTATTTTTAATAAATACAGCGACCTCTTGCTGTTCCTCTCTCTACTATAAACAACTTAACTTTCCTCAATTGCCCATATCGCTTATATACAGTGGCTTCAGATGATACTGCTCCCATAGCTTGGACTATTTTATTCCACTGATTATACTTGATTTCAGCTTGTTTTTCTCTAGCTCTATATCACCCTAATTGTAGGCGATTTAATTTCTATTTGTTGAATGACAATATTGCCTTATTACCTTATTGCCTTATTTAGAGGTGATCTAATAAAAACTCATTATATCCCAATATTGCCTCATTTTGAGGCACTTGAATAATCATAACTAATATCATGTTTGGCGGATTCTTTCCAATCTGCCCTGGCGGTCCCAAGACTATCATCCATTCATATTAAATCATAACGATGTTCACGTAAGGAGGCAATGTGTCTTGTTATTTTGTCAGAAGTTGATTTTCCATCTGGAGTTGGCGTAACCTCCTGCTTCCAACCATACCCTCAAGAGGCAATTAGGTCCAGATGCAGGCTTAGTAGTGAAGGGAAGTTTCTTTGGGTTTATTGCTGATTTTTGCCTCCTATTTATGGTGAGGAGACACGATGTTGTATTGGTTTGTTGACCCAGGGTAGATGGCATCCAATGGGTCTTATATTTCCCCAGGAGTATGATTTCCATTTCTCAGTGTTAAGTGATGCGTTGCTTATGGCTGAATATTCTTGTACTATCTTCTCAATTTTGCAAGCATCCTGGTTGTTGGATATTCCAACCACACAGTTGTCAGCGAAGGCCATAATTTTGACTGGTGGTTGGCCCTTGACATTGATTTCATTGATTAGTTATTTGTATTCTGTATTAGCAGATTTAAACTGTCAGAATTTTAACCAGATAGAATCCTCCAATGACTAATCATTATTTGGGATAAAATGGCCAATCCTGGTGGAATTGCATATTGACTGAATTTTTGTATAATTTATCATGATTGCTGTTTAGTTGCTCCCCAATTTGGGTTGAGCCAAAATTAGTATTCTGCCAAGATTGGAAGTAGGTTTGAGTGGGGCCAATCAGTGGCCCCAAATTAGTATAAGGGTAACCGGCAACTAATAGCCAAGGATGATCCAATTGGTATCAGTCAGCAGAATCAGTGTTCAATGCCAACTGCCATTCATGGTACGTTGTGGGATTTCAGGTAATAAGTCAATGTATTCGCTTCAATTGTTCATCTATGAAATTGCTGCCTGATAATTTGATGTTGGTGGATCCAACAATTATGAGTTCAAGGTGGCTGAGGTTGTTTCCTGGTACCTCATTTAGTATATCAATTATCACCTGAATAAGGCAATTCCCAATCAATCAACTGAGATAATTGAGAAGAGATGTCAGTGAGATGTTGAGATATTCTGAGTCAAAGTGAGTGACCAAAGTTGTTTCTAGTGCATTCATATCAACTCAAAGGTTGAACCCAAATTCAACGTTTAATTAAATTAACTGTTTATATGACTCACTGGCAACTTAAGGCCGGGATGAGCCAAAACTAATTTGGCCATTGTGAATGATGGAGTGAGAGGGTCGATGCTAGGGAAGAGAATAGTGTAGAATAAGAAGAAGAGTGGTTGAATGGAAGAACCAGAGGAAGAGCCAATAGGTCAGCGGTGGGCGCGGTAGCCCTTTTGTAAATAGTATAAATACCTGGTGCTTCCTTTTCAATAAATATCTCTCTTTGCCTAATCTAAACTTTGTTATAAGTTTATTATTTATTTCATTGGTTGTAGTTTAGGCTGGGGGATCCCCAAATGGCATGGGTGACAAGCCAAGTGGTTAGCCAGCGCTGCTAGCCCTGACGCCTAAGGTAAAATGGCAAGGGCAGCCAGTCTTCATACTGGTTGGCCTGCCAACTAGCAGATCCCATAGTCAATAATCTGACACAGACTAAAAGTTTAGAGTATAGGTCTTAGTGGGTCCTTTTGTTTGAGTCCTCTATGTGGAAAATTTGGGTTAGTTAAAAACCTGCTCCACTCACAGCCAGGGTGGCTGATTCTGTGAACAACATCACTCAGTTTATCATCTATTTGGGAGTTTGAATATCTGAAGGCAGGCCCCAAGATAGGTCCAGTTCACCATGTTTTATACCTTCTGTTGGTCTAAGAAGATAAGCACTCCAGAGTTTTTGGACTTTTAGACATTTGCAACTGTGTGGATATTGTCCCATGTGGATTTTCTTGGAACAAATCCATTTTGTGATGGGATATCGCGTCAGTTGCAATCTCTTATTCGTTTGGTCATAATTTTTGTGAATATTTAGGTATCAGTGTTGGTTAGGGAGATTGGGCGCCAATTGGATAGATTTAGTCTGTCTCCTTTTTTGAATAAAGTGACAGTGTAAGCTTCTTTGCCTCCAGGTAGGAGGCATGTTTCCATAATACACTTGTTCATGGAAGCTAAAAGAATATTAGATATTTCAGCAAAATATTTTATATAAAATTTATAGGAAATCCTTCAGGTCCAGGGCATTTCCCTCTTGGTGCACCGCATACTACTTCCCATAGTTCCTCGTGCAATATTAGGCTAATTAAGTTGTTATTTTGAGCTGCAGTTTCAATATATGCATTTGTGAGGAACTTTTCATTTTTTCTGGTTTGACCAGTTCAGATTTATACAAATTCATATAAACCTGTGTATTTCAGTCACAACTTCTTCAGGTGTTTCCGCTATTGATTTGTCCAATTGTCATACCTGTGTGCAAGCTATTGTATTTTAAAGGCGTGAAACCAACAGAAAAAATAGCTCAAGAAAGTTTCTCCATATTTTATGTTTTTTGCTCTATATTGAACCCCAACTCGGTGTTGGTATTTGCATATCAGGGTGTTTAGCTGAGCAGAAAACTCTTTCTCATTTGTGACTCAATCCAGGGATGTACCCTGTGCATGGGATATTGTTTTCCAGGAGATTAGTTTATGTCAAGGTGTGCTTGATAATGGCTGAAGCTGCCCTGTATCTTCTAGACGTTGTGTGTTTAATCTTTTGGGTTGTTGATTTCTTTGAAATTTTCCCAGGTGGTTAATGGGTCCAAACAGAAAGGTGTTTGAAAATCCCGTGTTGAGTATATTCCTCCATCCAGGAAGGATATCCGAGCTAGCTAAACTTTCAGGCGTATTATGCACCTTCTGGCTTATGGGTAGTTGTTTCCGCTGGTGTGTAGGACACTGAAACTAGCTGATGGTCAAAAAATCGATTTTTGTAGTTTTAAATTTATGAATTTGATGATGGAAAATTAATGGTGCAAGTATTTGGTCTATCCGTGACATGGAGATAAGTGCACCATTGTGTATATGTGGGCGTGTCATGTTCTGTAGTAGGCGTGACCTTTTAGGTAGCGGATCATATAGTATCAGGGTGGCCATTAGCACTTGAAGTTCCACTTGCCCTTGTGATAAATCCATTGTGTATGGCCATTGGTCAGTATCTGATTCATCCAGAAGTTCATGTCACCCATGACAAAAGTGTTTTCTGGAAGATGGAGTTGTATTAGAGCTGTTAAAAACTCTCTTCAGTCCTGTGCACAGTTCTGTGCATAACACTGGATATTGTGTGCACTTCTTTGTGCCATGAGAAGGTAACAGATAGTACACGGCCATCTAGGAACGAATTTTTATTAATAAATTTAAAGTTTTGGTTTGTGCGGACTATCAACCCACAGTGTTGCAACCAAAATGTTATTGTTGGGAGGAGAATATTTCCCATGCCTCCTCCTTTCTCTGTGGACAGTGGGTTTCCTGCACCGCCAGAATATCCACAGGTGGGTTTTGCAGGGGACTCAACTTCTTGGCCCTGGACGTTAAGGCCTTGAGTCCTGCTATGTCAGCGTCCCTATCTCTACTGAGATGCCCAATGTGCCTCAAAGCGGTTTGCAGGGCACCCTGGCCCTACTCCCTCGCTCTCATTAGTCTCCATTGCACCTCTGCTGCGGAGAGCATAACCATGAGTAGGAGTTGGGGTGTATTATACCCCTTTTGTTACCGCTGTTTTTGCTCCTCTCTTGCCTTTTCTGGTTTTCAATTTATCATTATGGTGCACTTGTGTGCTCTTATTGGCCACATTTTTCTCTTGTACATTCTATTGTTGATTTTCACTCCCAATTGGGTTATTCACCAAAATTTTGGGGGGTGTTCTGAAACCCTGTTTGCTGCATTTTTTTCCCAAATTGGGTTCTGCTGATTTCATTCTGTGTGGATTGGTTGTTTGGTTTTCCGCAGTATTTGATTGGATCATTGTTCCATGTTCATCCATGTCTTCCTGGATCTTTCCAGTGAGATGGATCATTCCGCCAATTCCTTTGCCTTGGCCATGGCCAGCATATGAGCTTGTTTGGCCATTTTTTATTCTTTTATAGAAATTGGGTCAATTATTTTATATTGCCCCTATTCTCCCCAGTTGAATGCTTGTGTGGTATCTGTGATTTTGGCGTACTCTGAGTCATCTTCGCCTATTTCTTCCTCACATATTTCCATTTCTCTTAGGCCTTCTTTTTATAAAACAAGCATGAATCTTGTGCCCAAGGCTTGACAGTGGTTGCATATGGGGGTGCACTCTCTACTGTTGCACAGAACATCTGGGATTTTTCCCATTAATAGTAAAGGATGCAATGTGAGGGATTTTTGTAATATCCTCCTCTATCTCCTGGTTTGGGGAAATGATTGCAATTTCCTCCTAGTGCTAAGGGTTGGCATCAGCTGGAATCTTTGCATTTTGAATTGTTTAATTTCTACATAGGCTTCCAAGCCTACCCAAAGATGTTGTTCAACTACTGTGCACACTAGTGTAGTTAGAAGGTAGTCAAAAATTATAAAAATATTTTTGGATTCTGTCCAACGTGTGCATTTGGTCAATACCAAATGCTGACCATCAGGAAGGTCAAGTAACACTCTGACATTTGCTGCTTCATTTGATTCTTCCACTGTTTTGAACCCAAGGTCTACCCAACCTTTGCGGATAGTATGGGTTGTTAAGTACACCACATGAGAGAAAAATTCAAGTTAGACTTCGCCAAAATTTTCCCACATTGTCAGTATTTCTAACCTAGAAATACTCGTATCCTGTGTTCCACCAATGACAGTGGTTGCGAGTGAGATACTTCCATGTAACTGCAATATTTCACTAAAAATTCATGAAGCCTGTGGGGTATGCCACCTTATTATTTTAAAGATATTTTGTTTGTTCCTGTGCGCTTGGTACCTTTGAGTGGTGTAGATCCAGGTCTGCTGCCATTTACCATGTTTGCCCAATTTTTTATTATCATGCTGCCCCACCAATCATTTTGTTCAGTGCATTATTTAGTATAATTGGGAGGGGTTTTTTTCTATGAGAACAGCTGGGATTGTTCAAACAATTGTGCCAATTACTGCAAGTTGGAGGAGGTCATTCACGTCAAACACCTGGATGCTCCACACCCTCCCCGGAAGGTTGCCTCCATCTTGGCGTTAAAACTCATATAAAGCACACAAAAATATTGTGCTTACAGAAAAGTTCCCAGTGGGGGTGTTTTCCAATTCTAAAATAGGAAGGTAATATAAGCCTTGGGGAGAAACATCTGCAGCCTAATCAGGAGATAATTCTATTTTGTACTAAGAAGGGGAGAAAACCAGAAGCTGTCCCGCTTTTCACCATGGGCGATCTAGCCCATGTGGTAGATAAGAGGTGGATGATGGCGTACTCTTTGAAAATAACGCTTCTCTTCCTCATTTCAACCACCCGTGAGTTGGTCCAGAAAAATGGGAAAGTGAGTTGGGAGGTGGTGGTGGCCAGGGGCACATCATCAGCAGGGGTTGACAACAAATTACCCCGCAAGAGGTTTTTCCACTGGTTTAAGTCTCACTGATAAATTTAAATTGATAACAAGAAAGAAAATCTTCCAAGTTAACTTTGGGTTAGAAATTCCCAACTGCTGATCTCCTCTGTCGCCAGCAATGATGATCCAGACCCTGAGTGGTACAGCGCGATAAGCCCCTTCTACACTTGGTGAAACCACCCACATGTGGCTGACCATGGGCGCTCCCATTTTCCCACTGAACAAATTGTCACCAATCTACCATCCAGAATTTCGTCAGGAAAAAGAATTTGGTGACAAAATTTGAGCCTGCGTCAGCTTTCAGTATTTTTCTGATCTGGCGTCATGATAATTTTAAGTGTTGATCCTCCATATTTAAATTTTAAAGTTATTCTCAACAGCAAATAAATTTGTCTCTGTTCCCTAAATTAGAGAGTCTATATGGCAGCAGACCAAAAAGGTTCTCCTAATGCTCCATTTCTTCCCCTTTTTTGCTTTTTAACTGAGAAAAAACCCACAAAAAATTTTGATTTTATTTGTGATACTGATAAGCTATTATAAAATTTTTGGGTAGAATTTTTAATTGTGTGAATCCATAGCTGATGTTTGTGAATGCCCTAGTTTTGTTGCATACCACATTATGGATGGCTGTACCAGTGGTATTCTGAGTGGTGCTTTGGGTGTTCACTCATTCTAAGTTCCAGGTCAGTATGAATATCATCAGCACGTTCCAAAAAAGCCATATGCCTTGACAAGTTAAAGGCGGTGAGGAAATGGCTGGTTCCTACAGATACAACCGGCGTTAAAGGTTTCCTAGGCGTCATAAGTTTCCTGCAACGTTTTTCTAGATACCACTCCAAAAACGCCACACCCTTGACCTGTCTGTCTGGGCAAGTGCCGTTCTGGTGATGAGATGAGGAGAAAAAAGCTTATCAAGCCATCACGGAGATCCTCATGACTTCACCTGTTTTTCACATCCTGATGCCAACTAGATCTTTATAGTGGAGAACAATGCCTCAACCTTACCAATTTGGGTGGTTCTGCTTCAGAAGGGGAAGATGGGGTAAAACACCCTTTAAGCTATACTAGTAGAAATTTCTGCTTGCTGAAAAATACTACCAATGTAAGATAAAAAGATCCTGACCATTTTATCAGCTTTGGAGGAATGGAAGCATCACTTGCTGTATGACCAACACCCAGGTACAATTAAAACAGACTACTGCGACCTCAAATTCTACATGAGCCTGAAGTATGTAAATTAGCAAGACTGTGGCATCTAGAACTGGCGCAGTATAATTTCAAGATTTTTATAAGCTGTGGAAGATCAATCTCATCCCTGATCTCCTAAGTAAAGACCTGGGAATGGTATTCCCATAGAAGAAGCTGTATGCCTAAAACACAACAATGTTGCCTCCAATTGTGTTTGCCACCATATGAAATGACACTTAAAATTTGAAGTACAAGCTTTGGGCTGCGCACCAGCGTTTGGAGTATGGGGTCACACTATGGGAGGACATAGAGGAGGGGATCAGGAAAATACATCACAAAAATTAATAGAAAGGGAAGAGCTCCATCCTTCACAAACGGCACCCTTGGCTTCCTAGATGAGAGCTCCAGGAGAATGATCTAAGCGTATTTCACAACCATCCCTTGGCGGGACACCAGGAGATGGAGAAAATGATAAAGCTCTTGTCTCAAAGCTACTCATGGCTGGAATTCCTAGTTCTGTGTATAAATACATCTTAGAATGTGTAACCTGTGCCCAAAAAACATGCCAGGTAAAAGCCCTTCCATATTGCAGAGATGCCATGGTCCTTACTTAATGTAGACTTAATAGTGGGGCTTCTGAGATCTAAGGGATATGATGCTGTCATGGTATGGTGGACAGACTGAGTAAGTATGTTAACTTCTTTCTGCAATTACAAGAGGCTGGCAAAGGGCATGGCGAAGATTTTATGAATGAGGTGTTCTCCTGCCGTGGCTTCCTCAAGGAGATAGTGTCAGATAGAGGTCCAAATACAACTCACGCTTCTGGCATTAACTACTGGAGAATCTTCAGATAAAACCAAGAAAACTATAATAATACCATCCAGAGTTTGACAACCTGATTAAATGAGTTAATCAAGTCCTAGAGCAATACCTGCGCCGCTAAATGACTACCCAAAAAGAACGCTGGCAAGACTAGCCGAAACTAGCATAATTTTCTTACAACAAACAATGCACTAATCAATAAGAATATCACCCTTCCTGGAGAGCTATGGGTTCTAACTAAGATGGTGGAAAACTACACCAGAAGTCTGAACACAGCCGTGAACAGCATGGTACCTGAGATGAAGGATAACTTGAAAACACTTCAAGTGAATTTAATGAAAATAGTAGAGATGCAAAAGAAGAAGGCTAATGCTCACTAATCTGAGACCCATGTTCTAAAATAAATAGACCTGATGATGATTAACGCAAATAACTACTCCTCACTGATAGCTGAAGAACTAATTTGGTACTGTGTTTCTGGGACCATTCAAGGTCCTACATCATGTGAATGAAATAGACTACAAACTTGAGCTCCATGAGGGGTCTCACGAACTTCCAGTACTGCACATTTTTTAGCCTAAGAATTTAAAGGTCCTCTTTCAGAAAAGCTGAAACCAGTTCAATTGGGCAACCCAGGAGAGGCTGAGTATAAATTAGAGAAAATCCTAGACCCAAAGATTTTCTTGGGGAAGCATTGGTACCTGTTAGATGATAAGTTATCTGGTAGAATATTCAACCTAATAATTTGCCAACGACTGCAATAAACTGCACACATAAGATGGATGAGTTCTGGAGCTGGAGGGGTCTCTCATACAGTGGGGTGATGTAATGGTCAAATCTTTGCCTGACCTCCACATGCCCTAATCTTCACCGTTGTGATGATCAGGGCCAAAGGGGATGGTCATGATCACAAGGTATTTTTAAAATTAGCATTTTGAAGAATCAGATTCCTTGACCTTAATTTTCCTAAATATGTCAATGAGGTGGGAAATCCTAATAAATGGCGCTCTGGCCAACTAGATTTTGCCACCTTGTATAAGGCTAAATAATCTTTTGTAAAAGGCAATCTGGCGAATCAGATGCCGCAAAACTTTTTTAATTAGATGAAATTTTAGAAATTAAGTGTCAAAAAAATTTGGACTAAGAACAATTTAAAGCAAAATAACAATTTTGGAAGAGTTTTGACAACTTCAAAGGTACCCAACCCAAGTTCTGGAATGAGTTTTGTATATGGAAATTGAGGAATAGTTCCTTGGATTATTCCTACCATCAAGAAGTTTCTGCAGACTCCACAGAAAATAAGACCTGCTCTTACCCTTAGTTCATGTACAAATTTAAGCTGACAAATTTGCGCAAAGCAGTTTTCTCTTTTATAGTAATGTAATACAATAGTTTAATTTAAAAATAAAATTTTAAAATTATATTAATATTCTAACAAGAAACCTAAAGTAAACCGCATATTGACTACACTTAGGACTTTGACAAGACCATTGCATCCTTGTATACACTTTCCTGAGGGCAGTACCTATTGCTTGGCACCAGTATTATCCTCACTATAGTTTAAACTTTCATTTTCAAGAGTTTTCTAGAAACTTAGATTAGGGGTGATACCACATCAGGTGTTGGGATTTTTGCCCATACTCCCAGCCAGCCAGATTACCAGGGATTTCTAGGTATAATTCTATATAGCAAAGTGAATTGGATATTGGTAGACCCTGTTTTTATAATAATGTTTGGGTTATTTTAGGTAATACTCCTGGGTCAGATCCATTAGGGTCAATCCAGGTGAATGCTTAAGATTTTGTTGGGAAGAGTTGCTGACAAAATAGGGGCATCTGATAGTTGATAAACGATTAACTATCAGATGTGCCTATTGGGATTGGTTAGGTTTTATCAACGACTGATTGTGAATTTAAGGATCAAATTGCGAGGTGAGTGATGCCTCCTGTAACTAGCAAGTTGATCAGTTAGTTCATGACCTGCCTTGATGATTAACAAGCCCCATTACCTAAGAAGGTAGCTTGCCAAATATGGTTGGTTTGCTGAGAATGAGAGGAAAATGAAAGGGGCATGTTTTTGACACTTTCTGTTTTAGGTCTTAAGGATGTCCAATAATGGAATCCTATCCAGGATGGGGAAGACCATTGCTGATGATACGACGATGGGTAATACAATGGCAACAGCTGCCATTTCATCAATGAGATGCCAACTTAGGGTTGGGCGCCAAGTTCCACCATAAAATTTCCCTAAGAATTCACTTAGTAAAAAGAGACAAATACTAGTAATTAGTATAATACAAGATATACATTACCAGAATCCATTTTGAGTTAAAATCTTTCTTAAGGAAATTATTGCTGTGTGCTTTAATTTGTGTACTATTAAGGATAAAGAGTAAGGATCTGAGTGTTGATCCAGAGAATAGAAGCTGGGCTGAATCAGGGATTCTGCTGACTGTGTGTCACCAGAGAGAAGCTGTAAATGAGGATCTGAGTGTGGATCAAGTTAGGCGGTATAAGAAACCGATCCCTATTGAGGACACCTTTGGTATTTTGAGGGGAATACTGGTCAAGAGTTGGACCCAAAACCTACTTTATCAACTGTGTATAATAGGCTCCAAAATATTATCAAACAAATACATAATATTATCAGACAACGCGAAGGTTTGCACAACACTGAATCTGTGCAGTTAACTAGATTAGGGGTTATCAGCCAATAATAAAAAAGAAACCCTATGAATTTTAACAGCAGGTTATCCTGCTTTTGGGCACTTAGCTGGGCCCTCTAACGCAACTGCTTTGCTAATGTTAAGGACCCTGTTTATCATAACCTTTTCCTTCATACTCAAGCTTTTCTTAGAGCTGAAATCTTTGATGAGCGCTTCCTCCACTTTTTTAAGATTGCGGTTCATCCATATATGGTACCATGACCTCATGAATCATATGGCTTATGCAAGAAAAATTTGCTTATCATTTTTGATGATTGGTTTCACCTTCCATCGCAGCTCCATAGTTATATAGAAAAGATGTTATACTCCCTTTACCAGGTGTAATTTGTCCATGTGTTAAAAATGGGGAAGGGTGTATGCTCGCTGGTGCTAAATTATGCCATATTTTAACAATATTGCAGGAGAAATTCAATATTTACTGCCAAAGTAAAGTAAGGGGGTTTTTACTACTAGTTATAATAATAGAACTAAAAGTTAATACTAAAAAAGTTGGGTTTTTATGGTTTTTATTAGTGTTGGCGAGGGGATAAAAAGTTAACCCTCTTAATGAGTTGATACTTAATATTTAATATGTTGAGGCTCAAAATTCAGATTGCTTAGTAAATTCTGAATTATTTTATATGAGCTGTCAACCTGTTAGATCAGTTGAGACTCGCCCCGCTTGATTACAAGGGCAGATGGTGAAGTGGCAGCCAGGAAGATGGTACCCATGAGGAAGGGATTTAATATATTTTGACCAATAAGAAAGCAGGAAATATTTTCATCTGATGTACCCCTCCAAGGTATAAAAGGGGGTGGTCATGGAATAAACGTTTTGGCTAAGTTAGTGAGGGGCCTAGAGGACCCTTGGCACAACTCTCCGACTTTTCCTCAGGTATGGCGTTACCTTGCTACAAGCAATAGGGCGATTTGGCGAGGATTTGGGATAATATTGTTAACTTAATTTTCAGGGTCCACCGAGAATTGACCAGGGTTTTTTAAGCTAATGTCATTTGAATTACAACCTGAATGACTCTTAATACAACAATGGACTTATAATTGTCTGAAATCACCCCCTTCAAGAGTGTTTGTGGGGGAATAAGGCTGCAAGAATTGGTCATTAACTCAGTTGATAGTAACTCCTGTAGCAAGGGAATTATAAAGTACTCCTCCCCTCACTTGTAAGTGACTGCAAAAGGTCCTTCCCAAATAGACCCGAGTTTCTCCCTTCCAAGGGTGATACGATTGTGGTAGTAAAGCACAAAGTCAAATACTTAGAAGGAAGGAAGAATGAGCTGGAGCTCATTAGCGCTTGAACCTCTTTTGTGACAGTTTTACCAAAATTTGTCATAGCCTTTGATTGTAACTAATGATGTGCTTGGCCAACTTCTTCATGGCTTGCTCAAAGTCAGTCCCATCAGTAAAATGTCTTTAGCTAATAATGCTGTCACCCCAGGTTCCCATCCCTACAACACACGGAATGGAGACAGCTTAAGGATCAGGTGGTAACTGATCCAGTAGGCCATGAAGGAACTTGTTAAGTATGGATCTCATTGAAGGGGGCCTGAAGTGGCCATGTTAGTCAGGGTAGATCATGACATTAGTGGAATTCTTAATTACAGATTTTGTCATTCAGATCAGTATGATATGTGATGAAGTTAGATAGAATAATTTGGCTTTTCATTCATGTTACTATCACTTTTAGTAACACGATTCTACGCAATTTCTCCGAGATTGACAATCAACCAGGAAATATGAGCAAATTTGTCTGTAACAACACCAGTTGGGCGAAAGTGGCCAGCGCAAAAGGCTTGAAGCCCTCCCAACCCACCGGTGAAAAACACCCCAGTGGAATGTTGACACACCCTCCCACCAAAAAGGGTGAGCACAGCGCTGCACCTGGAGTTTTGCAATTTCTGCAAAAAATGGGCGCATATACCAAAAATAGAACACTCCCAACCCCTGTCCTCCCTTGAGCATGGCCTTAGAACTATGGTCAGCGATACTTCCCTCAAATCATGGGAAAAAATGGGGGAGGCCTTCTCCACAACTTTCATGAGCACCTTTTCTGTAAATTATAAAAATGTACATAGAGGATGGGTGGACGTTGGGTTCATGTCCATGGAGGAATCAGCGGAAGCAGCAAAAATCATATTCTTCATAAAAATTAACAACAAAGACTGCACCATCCGCAGGGTGTGCACATGATGGAATGAGGCAAATGACCTATTCATCATATTTGACT